>LR139419.1:0-53738 GCA_900659605.1 Tisbe holothuriae | reverse complement strand
CACCCAACACACACACCACCACAGACCCCCGCTGTTCCTCGCGCATGCGCCCCCATCGAACAGACGCGAAACACGCGACAGAGAGAGAGAGAGAGAGAGAGAGAGAGAGAGCAATCTGCCCACCCTATACCGACGACAGAACGTTGTAAATCTCAGTTAGACAAAGTAGATTTGAGAGTGAATGAGGGCTTCAAGCTCGAAGGTTCTTTAATCCGGTCAAAAGCTGAAAATAACGCACCTGATCTGACTAATGGTTTTTGAAGCATGAGCATTCATGTTAAACCCAATCTATTCTCGAGTGTAAACAGTTGTTTGTGTTGTCCGCCACAGTGACAAAATATACACACACGTCCAATTAGACCGATTCAGAGGAGAGTGGGGATATATCAATTGAAAGCAGGGTTGATGGTATTCGTCACTACATAAGTATATAAATATACCTACTAATTGACCAGGTAATGAATTGGCGTAAATTTACAATAGAGAACAAACTTTAAATTAAAATATTTTTCCCAATATTAGCTTCCCTGGCACCCCTTTAAAAGTCCATTTGTCGTCCCCAATTTTAAGTCCTTCACCTCATTCTTCCATCTGTAAAACCGCCCCCATATGCTAATTCCATTGTTGTTGGCGTTCCATTATATTATTATTTGCTCTGATTGGAGCTGCTCATCAATCGCCAGTGGTCGAAACAAACGACAACAACAGCTTGATGGAGGAGTGAACTGAGCTGGGGTCAGAACGAGTCAATTTCAAACTACATTGGCAGCATCTGTTGGCCGGTGTGAGCGTGTGTTGAGCGGATCTTCCAAACCATTTGTCGCAGGGATGACATTTTACATGTATTTTAAAGAAATAAAGCGTCATGTATATGTAGATGATGGAACTAAATTTGATATAAAATGGCGTCCCTTATTCGGAATGAAGTCGTTTGTGAGGGTTCAGGTTCCGGAACGGTGGCCGCCGTATTGATCCACTAACGAAATGTTATGCTCACTCGTACAGATTTAACGCTTACTTTCAACCAGCCAAGAGACAAAAGCTCAGCTGATGTTGCAATGTCATGTTAATATCCAGTTTAATTTACACACCTAATCACTTTCCCTTTGGAGGACGACGATGCCGCTTGTAATAAGACAATGGTTCTTCATGTTTCGTGGTCGGCCTTCGATGGCGATTACACAGGAGAGGGCGAAATAATAATAATGCCATGTGATGGATTACTGTCCAGAGGGGGAAAAAGAAAGGGAAAGGAATGCAGACAGGATTACACAAGGGGTTGCAGCATGACTTTAAGGTTGAAGTTTTAAAATGGGCACGCTTCTCATATAAAGTCCGCAACTACAGTATAATATATGTTTTCAATACCGTTAGTCAATGTAATTTTCTAGTTAGTACGGTATTTTTTTTTCAAACAAACTGTATATTGGCGAATTAGCATATCTTTTAATTAGCATCATACACCGCCAATCGCGCTATATGCAGATACCTGAAAGAAAACCGCGCGCCTAATTCTGCCTCGTCATCCCCTTTCAAACCCCGCACATTTTTGACACGGCCACTTTGGGAAAAGATAATAATAAAACCCTGTTTGAAACCTCAGTGTGTTTTGACACGACGACGACGACGTTGAAGCTTCATTGTCACAGAGACACATGATGACGATGATCGCAGCTTGATGTGCAGATAAAGACCGTGCTTAATCGCTCACAATGGGGGATAGCGGAAGGACCAGGAAAGGTGGCTTCTGGATGTCAGTCAGTATTTATTCAGAGGGTTGTGTTGTGATAGCTGTTGCATTCATATTCCCTTGTCATGAAGCATCCCTTAAAACCATTCCTTTTCATATCAGCTTTTTGATGTGAGCACAATAAAAAGGATCCTCCTATTGTGCTCCAAACAACCTTTTGGCATTTATTTTCCCATCACAAACGTGTTGAATTGCTAATATAAGTGAAAAGAAAAGCCACAGAAAGGGGGAGGCGCTAAAATGCCGGTCGCACGGTTAGAAAAGTGTATTCTGCATGATAATGCTTCGGCGGCGGCGTTTTGTTACGTATTTATTCAATGTTTTGCTTGTAATTGGATCACCCGGGATTATAAACCAAACCCATAGACAACGACCGAAAATGGCCGAAATCTGTTTGACTCTTATCCGATGACGGATTTGAATTCCTTCTTTCTGATTGACAGACAGTCTCTGCAAACCCCCCGTGCGAGCGCGCAAAAGAAAGTCAATGTTCTCTGATCTTAATCCTTTTAATGGCCATTCCGACGGACGAAGCAACTAAATCTGATTGATTTCAGCTCCGCTGACGTGTAAAATTGTCCTTTGTGCTCGCTGTCAAAACGAAAAGTATGAATATTATTCTTCATCTTCTCCGAGCACGATTTGTTTTCTTCTTCTTCCCACCTTTTTTGTTCTTCGTGACTTGTGAAACTTCTTCAAAGCGGTTCCTACACTAAGTTCTAAACCCACAATTTCGTTCCCACAAAAGCCCTAAATATTGAATATTAATCTATTGTGTGTGTGAGTGTCACAGCCTGATGTCGTCGCACCCACCTGAGCTGGGTGCGTGTGTGAACCTCGCTGCGACGACGTGTAGCTCGTTCTCAATTCAACAGAATGGAAATGAGCATTCTTGGGGTTTCAAAGTTATACCATCATGATGGGAGGAGAAGGAGGAGAAGAAACAAAACAAGGAGACAATTTGGGAAGGAGGAGGCATAGATACAAAAACTCAAGACTTAGTATGTACTATACGGTAATTTATTTGTAATAAACTAACAAAAACTTACGGATATAATTGTTTGATAAACTATTGCATCATGATCTAAAGTAGTGTATTTTGAGTAATTTGTGCTATTTTCAAGCTTAATACTATTTAATAGCTCTCTTCCTCCGCAGATCACCTATTCTTTCTTTCTTTCTTCTCTCCAAAGCTCGGCGCATCCGAGAATGAGAAAAATCTCATTTTCCAAGATGATTTGTGGGTGTCACAGAGGAGGAAGAAGAAAAAAAAGATCCCCCGCCTGGCAGAAGAATCTCCTCTCCAGTGAGCTCAGCCTTTATTAGCATTAGCCTCATATGAATAATATTTGGAGACACGGCTTGATTATCATTGATGGATATTTTATTCCACAAAGACAAAAACCGTTTGTTTTGACAAATCACATTGGGGATATTTTAAGCGGACTCTTGGGAGACGTTTATTTTGCCCAGAGACAAATAGTAAACATTTTAATCATCCGTATCTGTTGCCCAACTGCTCAAAACTATTTACAACCGCCGGTGATTAATTAAGGAATATTAATAGAGACGTAGCGACGAGATACAATTATGACGTCTTCTTCCCTTTCCAACGCAATAATAATAATTAATAACTCTCTAGATTCGATTTCGGTCATTTCTTTCCTGGCCGGTCATTTCCCCTGGGTGGCCCGCACAGAGCACAAATTTGTCGTCCAGATTCCTTTATCGGCGGGGGATTTTTCAACGTTTGTTCAAATAATGGAGAAGAAACAGACCTCAGAGAAAATGTCTTTGATAGCAAAAACGTCTCTCAAATGTGTGTGTGTTCTCATAATAAAACTACTAGCTCGTTTTAAGAACAAGCTCCGCCCCAGATTCCAAACCTACTTCTTTATATGGCGAACGTACAGATGTGAGCAAAAACTACCCTCTTAAAAAGTATCTTGCTGGAGAGATAATTTGATGGGCTCGTTCTTTGGTCTCGTTTTTCTCCTCCGTATTAAAACAGACCCCGTTTAAGGTGTCAACCTATGGTTTTCACCTGTGGCGTCTGTCTGCATAGCTGTGTCTGTCCGGCCATAATATTATATGCGCGCATTAAAAACCAGTTTTGTGGTCGAAGCAACAGCCAACCAGAAAAAGTAAAATGGAAGCATAGATGATGCATTTAAGCGTTTTTAAACCACTGTTCCACCACATCTGACGACAAGCGAATAAGAACTGCTCTGCTGCTGAGTCTCTTAAACTTGTGACGGATGGTGCAGCAAATGTGTCCGACAAGAAAAACCTTCTTTTGTTCATCGGGAGCATTGTTCTTAACTTTTTAAGGAACAAGTGCACTACTCGTCGTCGTCGTCGCCGTTCATTGTGGACGAGTCTCTCTTTTTAGCCGAAGGACATTGCTGATGACAGCAGTGGGCAGTCAATGAAGTAATAAGGGCGATTAGATAGGAAATAATAACGATTCTTAGTGAGAAATAATGTTGCTCCAATAAGTCACATTTGGTTGTGTCTAGAGAAAAACAAACAATTTAAGTACATATTAGCATGAAGTATTTAAAGATTTACGTTTGGTTCTACGAACATTTCTTTATGCTAATCAAATTTTTCTAACAATTAGGATTTTAATAAGTATATTCCAATCTTATTGTGTCATTTCCTTTTTGCAAGTTGTGATTCTCGCGCTCCAGTTCCTTTTCCCTGTGTAAAAGGAACTAAAATACTGCCCCAATTACTTTCTCCAACTGGTGAAAAACGGACTCCAGCCAGCCGACCCCGATTCGTGTGTGGTGTTTTACGACGATTCTCAAAGAATTATCTCTTTCAATGGCGCTGAAATATGACTCTCGACCTGATTTCGGAAAAAGATGACAAAACTCTCTCGGCAATAAAACTCTCCTAATACTCTTTAAACCGCTTTTCAGATGCGCGTTTTGTTTATTGCGTGTCTTGTGAGGAGCTGATCAGTCATCATCATCATCATCATCTGGGGCAGCAATCTCTTTCTTTGTTGTTTCGTCTGTTCTCATGTTTCGACGGCAATTAGAAAGAGAGAGAAGAAGATTCGTAATTTTTCGCATGCTATGGCAAATAACAAAAGAGGGCTGTTGTGGCCGACGGACGGGTTTAAACAGGTCATCATGTTTCTTCATTGCCCGGCAATCAGAGGATGACAGTCGTGACTTCAAGGGTTGACAGTATATTTTATAAAAAGCCATTAAATCATATAGTGTACTAATGAACTCATTTTGTCTTTGTGTGGTACAGTTAAACACAGTCAGTGTAATGATTTTTTGCCCTTACTTAATTATATTTAACATTTTGTTTCTGTTCGATATAAAATACTGGCAACCCTAACATTGTGCTATCGTGTGTGAGCAAATTAAGTTAGGGAAATGAGAAAAGGGGTAAAAATTAGACCCTTTTTACTCGCTCTACAAACCATAACTGCACCTGTCAGTCCATTAAACTAGCCTCGAATTGGATACCTTGTTTAAAACCAACATAACCGTGTATGCCCTAGGTTTGCGAAGACAAATTTAGCCTGCACACAAATAAAATTTAGAGTTGTGATTTATACTGTATTTTTAGCCCCTTCTTCCTGTTTGCTTCTGTCTTCTCCTGTAATCATCACCAAGCTCATTTCCTTTTCAAAACGAGACTAAAGTTTCTTTCCCAGAGTTTCTTCTAGACTCTACTTGTGTTTATGCACACAGCGGTCAAAGCGGCGAAAGATTGGAATTTCACAAACGACCGAGTCAAAAATCAAGGAAAAGAAGAAGAAGAAAGAAAAGAAGCCCTTGACCTTGTCTCATGATAGAGGGTTGACAAATGTTCTAACAATTAATGGTATTGAAGTCAATTATAGCAAATATTATGTTCATTTAATTAATTTAACTCATTTTACACTTAAAGTAACAGTATTTATTACCTTGTATATCCAGATCGTGTTTAAAAGTCTCTGGAAAGCAAAGACAAAACAACAAATTGGCTGTGGGGAGATTTTTAAAAATCTGTGAGATTTCCATCTTCTTTGGCAGCAGAGTCAATAATAATAATAGTCGTTTTCCACTCAGCGGGAGAAGAAGAAAAAAAACGATGAAAATGTGACAAAGGAATTTGTTCAACTCATCAACATATTTGGTCATTTAAACTTCTCACGACCTTTATTACTATTCAAACTATTATTATACACCAGGGACGGGTTTAAACCCGAATGTGTCACCTACACTTTCGCGGAAGTATTTCGTGTTATATTCGTGCACACATTCTTTTCTCAGACCTTTTAAACGCATATATTCTTCTGTCAACTGGCGCTGTTGGAGGAAAAAAGAGTCACAATTTATTCGTATTTCCCGCGTTTTTTCTCGACCTCAATTTATGCAATGTTGGACATTCCAAGGGGAGGGAAGAAAATGGCCTAGGGAAAAAATCCAAAGAAAAAAGTGGATTATTGTCAGATCGATTGACATTGTTTAGGTAATATTTCTTTAAACTATACTTTGCATTGAGTGAATCGTCTGATTTTGCACAGTCCACATTTCGTGCAGGATTCGCAAGTCAAACTCACGCAAAACCCTCGTCAAGGAATCGAACTAAAATTGGCAGCACACGGCAGAAATCATATCATTATAAAAAGCTAAACACGAACTTCAATTGGACATAGCGGGGCTATTTCTGGAATATACAGTACATGATTGACTTACACATAACCGTTTTAAGGCAATTTTTCAAAAGGTAACTTTGTCGCCTGACAACGTGAGAAGATTCCTTGTTGCAATTAATCTGTAATTGCAACTTTAAAATACCCCAAATCAGATATGTGTATAATAATAGATTCCACCCCAGCTAGATAAATAACGGACACATAATTAATGGACTCTGTGTTAATTTCATTTGCAGGAAATCCTCTGCTGATGAAAAATGAATGGAAAGACAAACAGTTGAGGAAAACGTTGTTATTTGTTGTTATTGTTCTCTCTCATTTTTGCACCCACCCTGCAATAATGACGGGTCATAACCAAGGTGCCGGGTCGTTATTATTTATCAATTTGGAGGAGGAGCAACCCCCAAAAGTATGCTTACCAATTTGTCACGAACAAAGTGTTTGCATAGCATCCGTTTCAAGTACATATTTTGCAATATCACAATAATTGGCTCTCTCCTCCCATTTGGCATGGACAACTCGTTTCAAAGATGGAAATAACACCGTAGGCATCAAGACTTCTTCTTCTCCGTACATAACGAGGCTGAATGAAAAGAGAAGCAGCAGAAGTCGGTAACTTGTTAATTATAGACCGGGAAGAGAGTTAAAAGTCGAGTTAAAAGTAGGCGCTTTCGGTCTTTATCTCGCATTGGGATGGAGATTTGGCTGCTGGCTGACTTCTTATTCTTGGCTCAATACATCAAGGGATGCTGCTTTTAACATTAATATAAAGTACGCAGTTCTGTGTAAAATATCAGCCCTAATTCAACCTTTCATCTATCTTTCTCTCCTTTTAATTCAGCTTTGCACTTTTTGCCATGTTTGCTACTTTAACCCTCGAGGCATCCTGGCTCCTTTAAATAACTGCACCCGTAATAGACGATGAAAATCGCAAAACATTTATGGGTAGAATTCCCAGAATAGACTGAAAATATGCCTCATGATGTATCCATACGATAATTAAAGCTGACTTTCTCACATTTTTGACGAAGCCCTGAGCGGCATAAAATAGCTGGAGGCTCTTTCAACTCTTTCTTTTAAGATGATGCCGCCTTTGCCGACAAATTAGAATCTGAAAATAGGCTCATTAGCGCGCTTAGGCTTCTTCTTCTTCACCTTATGTCTTATACGAAGCTTGGCTGTGGGTATAATTACACCTCAAAGGCTCTAAACACTACAACACCATGCATACGATGCCGAAAATAATAAGCAGATAAGAATCTTGATGAATGTTACTTTCGGCTTCCAAAACAGTTAACTTTCTACACGCCGTTTCATTTCTCCAGGGACCCAAAAGTCCGAAAAACATATTTCCTCCGTCGCCTCCTCCTCGAGGATATCCAATTTCACCGTTCAGTAACTCCGCAATGAAAAGACAAAAAGATCTTCTTCGTGAGCGAAGATTGCTGCTACAATTGTTACATTTGGCGCTCTTTAATGGCTTCGGAATCATCATCATGAAAGGAGTTATTTTGACGCCGCTTGGAGTGACACGGACGGATCCACCAATTTAGACTGTCACGAGACGATATTTATATTCCAACTGTGTATAAAAAGGGTTTTTTCGACGTGTGTGCTCCTCCTCCGTCATGTGTCTACGTTCGTTTATTTTGACACTTCTCAAGAGTCAGAGAAACCAATATAACGCATGCCGTAATAACGCTTTTTGACAGATGTGCGCGTTCATTGTACACACGGGATCCACAGTCATTTTTTGCTGATTAGTTGGTTGCCACACAGAGCGACGATATTATTGTTATTTATGACGGCAAAAGTGATATTCGATATCTTGTCTGCAGTGAAATATGCGAGGTGAAGAAACGAAGTTCCCGTCGGTCCCGGATAATGCACTTTTACATACACGGCTAAATGGGGTTCGTTTTGAGGATATTACTCATTTTAAGCTTTTTAACCCCTTGATATGCGCATATATGCCACCGTTCAGACCACCGGGGTAGGGAGTGTGAATGAGCAGAAATTCGAGCCTGTTCCATGAACCGGATCTTGCTTGTTGCCGCCGGTAGGGTTGCCATTTTGCCAAAGACATGGTACTCAGCACGTTTAAAAACTATCAAAAATATAGCAAAGTTTTTAAGAATGTGGCATCCCTTTTGTGACTCAGTCGAAATCTGATTCAAAAGGGGTGGAAAATGAAAAACGAACTCCAACTCCATAAATGTTTCCGTTTTCGTTCACAAACTGGCTGAATTGCATCACATAACACGGAACGCCGGCGGAGGAGGAGGAGAAGGGTCCGATATGCAATATTCGCCGACAAAAAGAGTCATGTAGACCGTGTAAACGTATTATTATAAACAGTCACGACGTTGTGTGAGGTCCGGTTTGTGAATCATAAAGATGTTGACCTCAGATCAAGCACGCTTCCGCTCACTGCCAAAAACTATTGACATGAGACTTTCTCCAACATTTTATTTGGGCTGTATTTTATAAACGCTTTTTGGCTTTAAAAATAACCCATATCGCCCACTTTCTGTTGTCTAGATGTGTGTGGCCGTCAAGGAAAGTGCCTTAAATATGACTCTAGAACCCTTTTTCCGACCCAAAAAGAGCAACTAAGCAAAATGTAAAGATAACAGGCGAGCACGCGACGGATGGAGAAGAAGAAGAAGAAGAAGAAAAGGGTTCTTGGGGAGTCTGAAATGCATTGATGACGCCAGAGACGAAGATGTTGAATTTTTAAGTTTTCATCTTTGCCACATTGAAGCAAATAATACTGCAGAGCTACATTATTATTAATTAATGTTTAACATGTCGATCTATTATTAAATAACATCTACTAAAGGATTCTTTAAATTTATTTTAGCTGCCTAACCTAACCCCATTTTCCATGTTTCACGGAGGTTTATGGTTTTGTAGATGTCTTGTCGACCCATTCGAAAAAGAGCTCTTTTCTTTCTTCCAAAAACCGTTTCACAACTGTTCTCGTTTACGATGCTCTGAAGAGATAAGAAGAAAAAGTAATTAGCCTCTCAAGATAGCTCTCTGAAGATCCCTCTCTGGCTCTCCCCACGTGCCAAAACATGAATATTGAACCATTTTAACGCTTCTAAGACGGTTTTATGCATTCTATATCACATGTGTGTTGTGTTATCTTCAAAGCGGAACTCCGGATTTTAATGAAGTGAAGGTGGAAACGGCGGTAGTTTAATTCACTTTAGAGAAATGGAAGAAGAACGATTTATGACCTTTTCAGACTATAGGTTATTATCAGGGATACCACATAGGATTGAAGAAAAAACATATCAACAGTCCAATACTCTCAAAAGCTAATAATAAAAACACTTACCCAATACTTAGGTAATCGTTACATTAACTTCATTAAGTACCTAAACGTTTCAGTGCAGTGTTCTATGCATTAACTTAACGTGTGCAATCTTACGTAAAAGCATCAAATAATGGCATCCCTTGAGGTCATCATTGCTCTGATCATTGTGATAAATCATTTTCCGAAGAAACTCACACTCCAACTCACGACTCTGCTCCAATTCTTCTCCGCACCAAACCCATCGCACAATTTCTCTTCAAAGCCTGCAATCTTTCTCTCCCACCGCCGATGCATCCTCTATTTCAATAATGACATGAAATTGAAATCGTCCTAAATGACATCTGAGAGTAAAGTGTGCAAGTCACGTGACCACAACAGCAGAGATCAAGATCAGACGCGATTGCTCGTTATTATCTATTTTGCATGCGTGTGTGTGAGAAAAAGCTGTATGGTAAATAAATAAGGTGCAATATGATCTAGTCTCCTCCTCTTCTCTTTAACCCCCGCTGGTTTTATTGACTTGATTTTGTTTTGCTTTCTCGCACAAAAGCACAAAGGAGAAATTGCTATATGTATAAACACTAGTTGGACACTACATACGGCACATCATATTTAACTAAATTCCGGGACACATAAAATGGAATTGGAATAGAGACTATGGACCTCTAAATTATTATTGCATATGTCAGAGAATTTTACAATAATCACAGGCCCTAGTATGCATTAAATCGGATAGACCATGCAGTTATGAGGCAACATTTAGTGCTGATAATTTCCTTCTAGCGGCCACCCTCTGCGATATAAAGAGCGTGCGACAAAAGAGAGATACGAGCTGTTCTTCTAGTTCTCCTTTTCATGCTTTCTCTTTGCTGTCAATTTGAACGTGATATAGCAATATAGTAATGGTGTCAGTTTTTATACACACACTGCGAGATTCCCTCATGAGATAACCGCAGTTGTTTGGAAGAGTCTAAAAAAGTTTAGTGCGATCAATACTCGCAGGATGAGCTTAACATACTCTATTTTATTATCTGGCTGCTGTCACAACAAAAATAAGGAGTCAATTCATCATGCGATTAACAAGAATCGTTGCAAGACAAAACTCCCGGATCGAATTGTGGGTTTAAAACCTGGGGATTACAAACAGTTTAGTCTTTTATCGCCAATAAATTAGTCCGGCGACAATGGTTTTAGGCGCTTTCTAATCTTATCTCCTTTATTTGACAAATTCAACATTAGAAGTCATTTTACGGCCAGTCCGTCACTTAATTCTCTTCTTGATCCTAAAGAAAGAAAGAAAAAAGAAATAATCTCTCAATCTTGAGCTTTTTTGACGGAATTATGTGACACCATCAGGAAGAGAGAGAGAACACAAAATGAGAAATTAACGACAAAAATGTAAACAGTGGGGGCGATCTTAAGAAAAGAGGAAGGAGAAAGGGGCTGTGATTGGCAGCACTACTGGAGACTCCTAAATCTCAATCTACATTGGATTATTATCTTATTTAATGTTTCGCAATGCGCGATATTAACAATGAAATGAAAGGTTCGTGTTGTTTTGCACCATAAATGTCAATCTACCCCTTCTTCCCGTTTGTCGTCCTCCTGTAACTGGGCGTCTCTATCCCTTTTTATCCAATCTTGAAATCTCCCTCGGCCCCTCCCCGGCAGCCAATCCCAATATAATACCGTCATGCTGTCCCCTCCTCCGAACGCCTCCGAACGCCTCCGAGTGTCGTACGTGTGGTCTCCGATGACCTATCTCAAAAGGACACTTCTTTTGCTAGCTCCTCTCAGATCGCGGTTCAAAAGACAACCAGATAAAAGCCTCAAAAACGGTTTTTTGGAGACGGATCATCATGGGTGTGAGCGGCTGCTGCACTAGCTGTCTCTCATTGTACGATTATGTATATGTATAGAGATGACACTCACAATGTGTTATATGGCTACAGTGACACTTTAAGTCACAACAAGGCGGTTAGAGCATCCAACTGCAGTCCATGTTCTACCCACCGATCTATTGTGTCATAATGTTGGTGGTCTTGCATCCCTGAACCGGCTAAATAGATAGATAGAGTGGTTTTCTCCTCCTCCACTATTGTTTGCCACATAATATGTCATGAATAGCCAGCATTGAATTTCCCGCTGTGGGAGGAATTTATAGCGAGCAGCAAAAGGGGAAAGAGAAGAAGAAGAAGTTGAGGTGTCAGAAGTTCCCTTTCAGAAAAGTCACACAAGAGAGATGAGGTTATATTGTTTCCTTATTGAACGGCGGAATAAAGCGCTCTGGAATGGCCTTTGAAGCATGTATATGGAGCATTCATAAAACAAATATGTGGCTTCTCTCAATGCACTTTTTGTCAAGTTTTATACGTGTGAGGTCTTGTAGTAATAATCGTCGTCGTCATGTTGCACGTTATATGGTGGCATTTTTGGCAGGAAGTCTCACTTCAGAGACACGCATCATATCATCATCAACACCAGCTGAGTCTTCGTCTTCTTCGTCTTTGGTAGTAGTGCATCATGGGTTGATGTGACTGACGGCTAAATTGGTTCAATGCTGAGCTGTGCCACTGCTGTCTTCGGCATTGTGTGACAAATTCTTTATTTTTGCGCCTCAAGGCGGGAAAAGAGAGGTACGCCATGTTCTAGTCCAATGGCTTAACACTATCTCAAACGTCCTTGGTTCAATATTTGAACTTAATGGTGACGGAAATGATAAATAAAATTGTATTATCCGAAATTAACGTCAACACGGTCTGACATGATGATGGCTTCGCTTCGTCTTATTTCTTGCTACCGAAAACATTGAGAGTGCATCGAATTGGAAGAACGAGAGCAAAACGCAATCGATTCTGGAATCATTATTTCAAGACGACTGTGGGAAACGTACGAATTAAGCCTCTGATTTATCCCTTGTAACGAGGCCATGTCATTGATTTCTCGGACCACCTTTATTTCTGGCTGTATTATAACATAGTTTAGCGCCCAGCAGCCGTTGATGAAAATGACTCCCAATTTCAAAGAAGAAGAAGCTTCGTCTCCTGTTGTGCGGAAAACTGTCAATTTACTTCTTCTTCTTCTTTGGAGGAGGAATTCAATTTGTGAAAATGAAAATTGGCGGCTTCTTCTTCTTCTTCGCCTCGGCTTCAAATTAGTGGTGGAGGCTTTTGTAGAAGGTGAGAACTCGGAGATTCGAATATAATAATATCATTGTCAGACAGGTAGAATGATAGAGAGCTGAGTCTGGATGCCGAGAAGGAGAATGATTATAATAATTTAATGCTGAGACGGAAGAAGGAACTTCTTCTTGCACGCATGCCAATAGGCAAAAATGAAGTAAGGGTATGCAGGGGCTATAAGCGGTTAAAAAGCTCAAACTCAATATTTAAATAACACAACCGTGTGTTACAATAGCTAGCGTGATATTTCACTTCTTCCCTCAACTCTGCCCTTCAATTCCACGGTAGTATCCCTGGAAATGTGTAATGGTGTGAATTTGATTAAGGGAAAATTACCCTTTGGCATGAAGCAAAACGGAAAGGGAATTTGCAGCAGTGACTGAGTGACAGAAAAAGTTATTATTGCCAAGCTGTGAGATCTTTGTCACCCTGCGACAGCTGAGGTTGTTTGGTGGGACGGACCACCGCGAGCTGGTGTTGGCTGGCTGGCATCCTACTGGGACGGCAACTCAGACCCTCACTGGTGTCGCTGGCGATTTGTGAAAAGTCCCCTCTACTCCTTATCACCAATGAAGATCTCAAAAACATTGTGTATATATGCAAAGTGATCTATGACGCTCAGGTCATAAATTTGACTGCTACAAAGATATTTTCTTGGTGTCAAGTTGGACAGAGAGAGAGAGAGAATTCCAAAGAGGATTCAGTTGTAATCCAAAAAGTGGAACATAACTCATATAAAGATTATCATTATTGGGTTCTCAAAAGGAAGGTGATACACTTTTCGGCTAGAGAAACAATTTTAAGACCTCAAAAAGATTAGATGAACATTTGTGGATAAAAGATTAAGTTCTCACATGTTCCAGGTTGTGAGAAATGGAAATGGAAAACGCGGTTTTAGACCACAAAAGTGCGACAACAAAGGTGTATTTCCACCCATTATAGTCCAATCTCCTCCCCCTTTTAGAGGAGGAAAACCTCCAAAAAGCGTAGTCATGCCTATTCGAATAAAAGAAGAAGCAGCAAAGACGTCTTGAAGTATTACAAGAAGTCGTCTTTTTTCTTCTCTGGCTGGCACGTTCCAAAAGTGTTTCACTTTCAGCCAAGCATTGAAGCGTCGAATGAGAAAAAAGAGGGAAGATTGCTCAATGATATGTACAATATCTTAGTTTGAAGCAAAAAAGCGCTTTCTTACATTAAATTATTCAAGACACATTTGATTGAATTCTACAAAATACTCCCAATACTTAAATTAATTGTGACGGAAGAAAAGATAAGTAATAAATTTTTATCCCAAATTATTGTTCACAAAATAACTAGAGGTCACCTTTATATATCTGTCGTATTGTTCCTTTCAGAAGTTCCTATCCAGTCCTTTTAACATCTTTGGTCTCACTTTAGATCGAGCAAAGTCAATAATGTAGAAGAAGCTTGAAGTCAATTCCGTGATAAGCATCTCAACACATTTTCCTCACCTCAGATGGACAGTTGAGGCTTTTTCTTCCAGAGGTGTAATGGACGTTAAAATGGGATTAGACACTCCTATAATCTCTTAAAATACACCTTTAACAGCCTGTGTGTCTTGTGCATTTTTTTGCAACCATAGTGGATGTTATTCTGAAGCCCCTCCACCCTATTTTTCTTCTTCTTCTTCCAGCGCTGAACATAGATTGAGCATTCCTTAGATCAGTAACTGTGTCAGAAACAAATTTCCACATCGATCTCAAAAACCTCCTGAATGATGGCGGTAGGATTCCAAATGACTTTTTCTACATCTGCCAAGGGATGACGGAAGAGTTAAAACCCTAATAGGAACACAACTAAAGTCCAGTTCAATATCATTGAAGTTGAACAAAGTGTGGCATCCCTGGTCTGCCCACCGGGGGCCTCCTCAAGATGGCCACCGCAGATTACACACACAGCTCCTGAAACCTCCTTCTCCTCCGCAGCAGCTAGTCCATCAGTCTCTCTAACTTAAAACACTTACAAGGTAAACATTCTTTTTCTCTCCTTTAGTGGACCCGATATGGGGAAGACCGCCGCAGTTACATGCATTCCTAAGACCTGCTTTTCAATCACCCGATCAGCGGCGGCGGTGGCTTTGGAGCTAGCTGCTACTTGTTTTAGCTGTAACAAACACCATACTCTAAGGTTACACATTCCATAATATACGGCAAACAGAGAAGTAGTTTAAACGGTCTTATTGTGATGATAGGGTTGTGTCCCCTGAGACAGCGCTCGTGTATAAGGACTTAATCTCCTCCGCCATCTGCGCCACCCTCGAAACCGCCTTCCCGGTCGTCTACAATGCTAAAATTGCTCCTCTTTCCAAGACTCGGATTACGTCGTGTTTAGTCACAACAACAAATAATGAGCTGAGGAGGGGGACGGACGTCGCTCGAGCTCGAGCCGCTTCCTATGCTAATTTTCCACGGGACTAGATTTACAAATCGGATTTTCTCGCCCAGCGTTTGAGGATAATGGAAGAAAGAAAACTAATGGACTGGAAGAATTGGGTTTGTGACACAAGATACAGAGAAGGAAAAGAAAGGGAATTACATCTATTTCTGCTGGATATAAATGCAAAAATTGTATTGTAGTCGCACCTATACAGGATATAGGTGAATCTTTTTAATTTTTCTGTGAAACCCACATTATCAACGATTTTTTTTATGTTAAAACGCCCGTTTCCAACTTGCTTTCTCTTTTCACCAAATATACCCTAGAGACTCCATTGTACAAAGTCTGCAGCAGCCTCTGAGCCATACACAGGGAAAGGCCGCACATAAAGACCACTGGTGCTAACTCTTTCTAGCCCTGAAGCCCCCCTCGAAAGCAGTTGACTTGTGAAGTTTCGAAAAAGCCTCTCTTGTATCTTCTCTTCTCCTTTCCACTGCGGCGAGAGTTGGAGCCGAGGCCAAACGGAATACTGATAAAAGCTGAGTAGGGATATACGAGAATGGCTTCTCCATTTGCTTTTAACAAGACTGAGTTTTGCTGGCTTCTAATGTTTAAATATATTTAGCAGAGTGTCTAGAACCTCCCGCCCCCTCAGTGCACACACACGTACATTGAAGCCGCCCTCGGCTCTTGCTGTAAACGAGCTCTTCTCTGAATCCGAAATGCCATTTCATCGTCCTCGTTTTGCACTAAAGTCGGTGTATATATAACACACACACACACAGTGAGTGAGACATGATAAAAGGAAAACTGCCTCGATATAAAAGCGATGGCAATAAAAAGTTTTTGAGCCGGGGAAGTTCTTCTTCTACTGGCTTCATATAACACTTGACTACTTTTCCCTCCGTCTCCTCCTCGCTAGCTGTGACAAAATAAGATCTTATCGGGCAAATTTATGTCACCCAATTCCGGAGAGAGGAAGAAAAGATTCTGCTAACTTGCGAAAAATTGATCCTGCAGCAGCAGTAGCAAGATTGGAGGACAAAGAGGAGGAGCTCAGATGTTGACATGGTCAGAATCAGGGATGCCACTTTGAAATTAAACGTCTATATAAGCTTGTATAACACCGTCCCTTGATAATAAATGACCTATTCCATTTCTCCCCCTAGGCCGCTGCCGACATCGTTTGTATTCCAATGCACAATGCGGCTTAATCAGTGTGAAGTCCCATATTTCGTCCACAGCTAGAGATGGTGTCAAAACATGAAATTGGATTGCTACTACTGAGGTAGAAGAATAACTGGATATGGCCTCTCAGCCTATGAATGAGTCCTTTTTATGATGCCCACTTTTACGATCTTCAAGTTAGCTTTTGCACGTCGTCATAAGACGTCTTCCATCTGATAACGGCACGACAAACATAATATATCGTCTGCTTGACCAGAGAAGCTGATAATAATATAAATGCCTCTCTCCGCCGGATGAGAGATGATGATCGTCTTGACGTTGACATTTATTAGCCGCTGGCACATCTATCAGCTCACCTCAGTTCGTTGGTTGGTTAAAGAGAATAACAAGTGTGCTTTTTATGCATCCTCCGTCCATAATTCATATCAGGCATTTGCGGACAGGCAGATGAAAATATGCCATTAACACAAGATAGACCACTGAGATGAGAGAGTGGCTTCCATCACCTCGGTGGACGAAAAAAGGCAAGAGGAGGAGCTGTCACATAACTAAAGTGCTACCAACACCAAGGTAGGCAGCTGGTTGGCCCGATGGATGAGCATTATTATGTGTATAAAACTTGGCTAGCACACCGCAATAGAGGGGTCGAGCTTTTGTGGCCTGCTTTTAACTCAGGCTTGCATCAAAGAGATCTGTAGAAAGAGAGAGAGAGGGGAGAAGAATAACATTAAATGTCAACGAGATGAAAGAAACTTCTTTTTGGGAAGACTACTTTAGGTGTCAGACATTGGCTTCAACTGCATTCTAACATCTTTTTCTTGAAACATCTCCTCTTCATTGGAGCTTGTTACATGCTCATTATAAAGACTCTGCATGGATGGAGGAGGAGGAGATCTGCCAGCAGCAGCAGCAGCAAAGTCGAATCGGGTTTCATCTGGGAAGGAGCTCGTCACGTGTCGTCGTGTCAGCTCAGCAGCTCCTCCTACTACTACGTACTAAAAAGAGAGCTCAGCCTCTTAAATTTCTGCCTCGACATTTCTTAACACCTAGAAAGAAATAGAAGAAATCGTCGGGGGAGAATGTGTAAAAGGGGAATACAAGAAGCCAGAATGTGTAGTAACTATAGAGGGGGGAATTAAATTAGGTCAATTTCACTGATGAAATTAACATAATTTTAGGCATCCTAGCTCCTTCAATGTATGTTTTATTACTAAAGGCATTACTGTCGCTCCAATGACCTAATTGCCCATGTCAACTAAATGTCCAACTTTTTGGTCTGTACCTTGTCTCCTTTTATATCAATGTTATGGCCACTGCTCCCCGCTCATGTCTTTGTTATCTAAAGTTGTTGTTGCTCCTCTTGTGGCTTTTGACACGTACGAGCAGAGCAAGATTGGAGAGGAGGTAAAAAAGGGAAGCGACATTTATTATGATGTGACTTCTAAAAGAGTTAACAAAAACCAGAGACAGACTGTGACCCTTAGAGATATCTAGTTTTAACACTATTTACTACGGCCACAAAAGTTCTTCCCTTCTCTCGTATGTAATGACTCCGATCTGAATCTTTATTTCTTGTTGTATTAAGACTTGATGTCTGGACCACCCAATTCGAGTCGGCTTCTGAGGTGAGCATCAGACATTTGAGGAGGAAATAAATTGTGGGGTGTGGGGAAGAGAAGAAAAAAAAGAAGAAAAAAGAGTTGTTGCGGTGAGAAATGAAAACGAGGAGGGTGTGCTTTGTACATGTAGAGAATGTTTACTATGCTCATATGTTACATTTTGGGGTAAGTTTTGTTTCCAGTTGCCTCATTTAGAAATTAGGTAGGCTCTTTGGTCCAAATTCATTGTGTACGAGGCAGAATATAATAACATAACTTTGCATACATATCTATCGTCTTTTAATGCCCTATCGAACAACGGGAAGCAGCAAAATAGCATAAAACTATAATTGCTAGTTTGCTACCTCCGTGCAAGAAAAGGTTATTAACGCAGTTTATTTCACACATATAATTTCGTCGCCGTCACGCTAATCAGATCCATAACTTATGACTCCACACCAACACCAACACAGGCTTTGACAATTTGTCGACTTGTATTTTTGTCGCAAATTTGCCAACATGATTTAGTGCCGAGTGTAGGCCTCACTTTGGTGCCAAAACGCGGTGCTACGAGGGCTGTAATCAACGTAATCATGTTTGGCAATATATACACTCTTCTTCTCTTTTCTTCCGCCAGTGCTCAATCCAAATTATAGACTCATTTGTGAAAATTAGTGGCAAGCTCACTTCCCTTCCATACGTAGACGCGTCTGATCCCCTTTTTTACACGTACCATATTTTGCCATTTCCTTTTTATACAGTTTACGGAGAGCTAGAGAGAGAGAGAGAGTTACTCGTTTTCTAACACCATTTATCATTGCCACTTGTAGGGATACCAATACTTCAAACCCAGTTAATATACAATATACAATGTAATAAGACGTAAATAAGAGTAACTCAGCTTAAGTGTCAGCCCTAACTAGCCCTACCTATGAGAAAACCTTTCTCCGTCCAATAACCGTCTACACAACAGTTTTTTATTACTTTCGCTCTATCTGACTGACTTCACCGCCGACAAGGCAACACATTTGTCTGTCCAGAAATAAATAATCATATACTAATTATAGTTTAAAGCGTTGAAGCAATCGATAAGTCTCATCTGTCGACGAAGTCTTGTATGTGGCAACCAAGATTATCCGGCATATAATTGTCGTTGTCGCGTATTTGTTACACAGAGTGACAGACAGGTTTATGGTTTGAATATACACTTGCAGTGACACAATTTGTCTCCTCAAATTGACCATGCATGCTGCTATAGCCAATTAGGAGACCTTAGCTTCTTCCTCCTCACCTGACGCTGCTTTAGCTCGTTAGGGCACGCGTGCGACACTAAACAGCGGTCCAGCCCACAACAGATAATAATGCTCTGAAACCTCCCCTGTGCTTAATTTTGAAAACAACAAAACAGTCCATTCATTTTGGAAAACAGACTCTGTGTGCGGTTACAATGCACGTGCTTGAGGATCGAGAAGACTGGAAAAAAGCTGAGACAAAGAGTGCTGCAAATTTGGTCAAGATTTATAACACCACTGACGACGACGTTTTGTTTCCCCCAAAGTCGGCAATTAGGAAATGAGGTGGCTGTAAAACCACCTGCAGAATGAATGCTTCTTGGCCGATAAATTGCGTGATAAAATAGGTGCTGGAATTCCAACTACAAGGCATTAATTAGCATTTCTTACCAACCGACTCTACATTGTAATATGCCACCGATTCTTGATGGAAGAGCCCAAGGCGCTTCAAACGACGACTTCTCTCTTTTCCTTCCATACAAAACGGAATGGGTAATAAAATGGGTCTAAAAGGGATCTTTTTGAGGTCAAGTGGAGTCATATCTAGAAGTTTTAAGGTGGAGTAAAATAGCGAGCAAATTGGTGACAATTGACTGGAAGGGGTTTCTTCTTCTTCTTCTCCCACTGAAAAGGACCTTTCGGAACTCTGCTAAATTTATATTGCCCTCCTCGACAAAAGAGCCCATCATGAGCTTGAGTAAAATAGGTGTTAAGTGACCTAAATACGCGCACATTTTATGAGCCGTTTTATACATCTTTTCCAGCCGTTTTCTGGGTTTGGGGATGATGATGCTCTTGTCTAACGAACTTACACACATACCAAAATGCTCTCACTTTCTTCTTCTCTCCTTTTCGCGCCAAATTGATTATGTTTTCGAGGCCTGATATGAGCAATTACTTTGCCTTTGTTTCTTGGCGGGAGATTGGGATCAAAAAGAAAGAAGCTGGCGGCGTTTTCTTTCCTCCTTCTTCTTGTGAGGTCAGACCTCATTACTTCGACAAATTAATTCTTCTTCTTCTTCTCACGTCCGGAGTCAAGAATCTGGGGAATTTAATTTTCGGAACAAGTCCTTTCAGCTTTTGTTGATGATGTACATCATGTTAAGGCAGTGAAGCAATCAATCTACTAGAATGTGGCAAGACCGCCGCCGCCGTAAACAAAAACAATTACGATTGCCAACATAATAATGTCTCATCTTTGTCATCAGTAGGTCGATTAGAGTCGTCATAAAAAGTGAATATAATACTAGTTTTATATGCACATTAATTCTGTTCTCCAGGTGTATCAAAGCTGTAGAATACTGCCATTAAAGTAATACTCTTAAACTATAAATAAGTTCAATAAGCTTATTGTTTATTACTCGATTGAATGTCAGTCAAATGCGGGTTTTCCAACTGCTGACAACTTGTCTACAACATCAGCAGAGACGAATCTAGCGTGACACATTAATAGGCCTGATAGAAGGTGGATAAATAACCAATGTAGACACGGCGAGTCTATTCTCCATTTAAACTGGAGGAGGAAAAAGAAGCAATTTTTGATCTCGTTTCCTTCATCAAAGGTAAGCGTTAACCGTCCATTTTGTTCAATTATATGAAAATGTAGTGCAGTTTGCAGTAGTTTTAAAGCTTGTTCCAAAGTAGCCATGACGACATCAGCGAGTGTAGTAATCGTAACAGAGCTCTGGGATGGGAATTAATTGTATGTTTGAAGATCTTAACTGAAAAATGACGGATAATTTGTCAAGGAGAGGAAACTGCCTTCCCTAAATATACTTTAACGAGGTGAAAGCGATGCCAAGACTTGGGAACCATTTCCTGCACAAAAATGGCGGTTGAAGTAAATAAATTTAGGAAATTTGAACTCCATGAAAAGCATAAAATATTAGATCAAAGTTGATTGAAACGTTGTGACACCGGTTGAACTTTGGGAATAAAAAAGTTTTTGTAATAATGTCTCATTTTAAATTCAACAAGCTGCTTGTTTGGGAAAATGAGCGTTTTATGACATTGTATGGACATCTAATTGACTTTTGCATTTCTAAACATGTACAAACAGACGTGCTTTATTATGCAAACTAGTGTGCGAATGTTTGGTTTTATACAAATACCGGTGTATAAAATGTTTAGCATCGTCCTATTGTAAGCATATAAGCCACCCTTTCTTCCCCTTGTATGTAAACTGCCTCCAATTTCGTCGTTTCTTTACACATCTGGGAGCGACGCGATTGGACGAGAGAAAAATTCAGTTTTGGGAGCAGGCTTTGAGCATACATAAGAAGAAGGAGGAAGAACAAGCAGGTGATATGAGAAGAAGAAAAAGTTCAGTTTGAATTTTTTTCACAGCATCGCGGTTGAAACTTTTTCATATAATATTCCAAGTTAGGGGGGAGTTGTAGGGTTGCCTGTTTGTCAGCTCTAACTAGTCATCTGCAAAATGTTTCGAAGTGTGTCGATGCCCCATTTAACTTTAGTTTCAACCCTGACAACGCCATAGTGTGGAAGTTTTGTGAGCATGCCTAGAATTTTAATTCCCTCACATAAAATCCCCCAAAAGGTGAATTTCTTCCTGATATTATTATTACAAATTGTGCTCCGCCTTCTTCTTCTTCCATTTTAACACACACGGTGCCACAAAAAAGACTTTATTGTTTTTAAAGTGGATTTTTCTCTGGTTTCCGCTGGGTGTCTCTAACAAGAACATTTATAATCCCAAATATATGAACTTCCCTTTTTCATATATAATCCTCCCTTATTACACAAGATGGCGTCTAGAAAATGATTTGTCTTCTTCTTGCAACCATACTGTCATAATTCGGGGATAGCAGAGAGGAAAACGATGTTTGTGTTTGAAAATCCCCCTCAAGAGAATATAAATCGACTGAGTAAAAAGCTTTGTCGGATTTTGGGGCTTCGGAGCCAATTGTGGCGAGCTCATTTGCTGAGGCAAATCCCCTCTCTGATCCACTCGGAAAATGGACTTTCAACTCAGCTTCTAGGAGGGCCGGGAGGATATACATACGGACATGTCACGGCTTTGTGACAGTCAGCCCAACGGGGTAACTTATAGGCTGTTAGGATAGAGCCCACTCTATGGACAAGGCGGTATTCCACTTATCTATGTACGTGTACCTAAGCCCATTCCTTCACTACAACCGCATACCCTTAGCAATTCGCTCAACCACTCTTCAGTCTTCTCCTCAACTTGGTTTTCTTCTCCAACTTATCTTTCTGACAAGTCCCTAGACTTCTTTTCCCTGCTGCCGCTGCATGTTGCTCGAAAGAAGCACTTTCCTCCTCTCTTCTCCATTTCTCGTCCTCTCTTAAGGATTTACAGATAAATGGAAGATTTGGAGGAAAAGCAGTAAGAAGGGAAAAATTACTTTCCGAAAGAAGGATCGAGGCGGAAAGTTGTGTGGAAAGTTGTTCCGAAAGTTCCTCCTCGAAAGCCAATTTCTTCTTCTCACGCCAGAAACTTTTCTTCTTCTTCTTCTCGTATTCCCATTGGATATTGCAATTCGCCACGGCTCTAATCTAAGGATATTTGTGTACAACATCCACAGAGCTATTCCAGCCTCTACAGACGTTTATAGCTCCGTGGAAAGTAGCAACAAACGATGATGATATTTTGGAATATCTCTCTCGTCGTGAAATTGGTCTTTGGAGCTTTCTTTGCTGCTGATAAAAGGCAATGCGTGAAATCGGGAGCGACGGCTCAATTTGAGACAGCAATGAAGCAGAACAAAGAGAGGGAACGTGTGTTGGAAAGAAAGGAAAGGTAGGGATGCCATTTTCAACAAAAAGAACTACACTGATAGTACAAACAAAACTATGACAATATTTAACATCACAAGTATAACAACCCTGATATCTGCTTCAATTCTGTCAGATAGTTCACATAAGAGATTTACGCCAGCTCATTTCCAGTTCTATCTGTCTCTCTAAAAAATTAAAGGGGTTGACTCACATATTCCAAGTATCGATCTAAACTGTTTAAACTTCATATCAAAACGTTTACAATCCCAATCTCCGTGACAGCAAATACATCTGCCGCAATGTGTACGAATTAAGCCCCCAGTTTATGAGCTGCGTATGTGTCACATGATCATCCAGTCTTGCAAACATTATGAAGTCCGGAACACCCATGTGATTAAGCTCTTTTGCTGCTGCTGCTCCAGAGCTGGCTGTCAACACTGCTCGCTTTTCAAAAAATATATGAGTTCGTTTAAAAAGACAAGCTCACATATCTCATTTCCCTAGAAGTACGCAAACAGGATTTGAGCGTACATTTAAACTTTAAATCGATTTAAACGTATAATGTACGATAAAGTATTGCTAACGTTGCAAAAAGAAGTATGTATATTAATGCTTTTGTACCTATAATATTCACGTAATCTAGTTAAGACATTTCCTTTAAACGTCGTGATCTCCAGATGTGAGTTGGAATGACGACAACATCCGATTCAACAACTTGAACTCTTTCGTCGACTTGCGGTTTGACGCGCACTGGGTGGCCCAAAAATAAAATAATTTTAAAGCCTCAATAGTGTGCATTTAAGAAATAAGAAGAACGACTGGGATGACTGGGCAGAAAGTTAGTTATATATCTTGGACATTGATATCTTGACGAGTGGAGATGAAAAAGGAAAGCTGATGCCGATGCAGTTATGAGTAGGATAGGGTTGAAATATTGAAGCTGTAAACTATCATCAAAGTTAAAGTTAATATTCATTTACCTATGTATTTTTCTTTTCATAGAAAATGAATATAATATATTGTATATTTTATAAATGTGCATCCCCAGTGCATTATCTTCATCACTCTCGTACTACCTTGATGCATCCAATAAAACGTCTCGCAAAAGTTTCTCCTCCTTCATTTTCCCATGCATTTTACAACCTCTTGCTTATAGCAGTCATCGTATTTTCTACTACTACCAAGGCAGTGTTATATTTCACCAAGTCACCCTTTTTTCGCTTTAACACGGCAACATATTTGCACCTGAGCCCTGGAGAAGAAAAGAAGCACTAGAAGGAGAATTTATTTCCCGACATTAATTTTCTGTGTGAATTGTCGCGGCGCCACTTTCATTCTTTTCTTCTTCTTCTTCTCCCCCATTTGCCTTTCTTTCCTCAGTCTTGTCCTATAATTGGCCGATACACACTGCTGCTGCAGAATGAAATGACAGTGGGGCGCATTAAAGAAAGTCGTTGTCGTTACCGCCGGAGGAGGACTTGCTTTCTTATATTTCCCCCTGGCAAGCCTCGCTGGAATGATGTTGCCTCAGCTCTCTAGCTGACGACTTGTGACTTTCCACGCCTCGGTCGCGTTTCCTTCTTCTCTTGTCTTAAGACAAAATGACAGCAAGGAGGAGAGAGCAAAAATCGAGGACAGAAAACCCTGTGCGAGATCTTTGCCCGACTGCATCACCTTATATACCTGCTATCATCCCAGTATTCCGTATAAGGTCTGGCTGAAGATGTCAGTTTCATGTTCTGTCACGCCATTAGTAGTGGAGAACTCGAACGGTGTGGCTGTGACACATATGCGCTTCCTTGCTCCAGCTCTGTGTGTTATCCAAAGGGCGGGTCGATCGCGCACGCTCACCTTCTTCTCCCCCGGTCCGGTAGGAGTTATCTCTTAAACGAGCGACACACACACATTTGAGAATGGACCACACACGCACACGGAGAGAGAGACGGATTGCCCAGGCTGAGGTGGGGTATGCAGGGAATGCCGTTTGCGGTAGCTGAAGAAGAAGCAGAAGAAGATTCTTTTTTGCTGCTGACAATTATGATCAGACGAGACATCTGCATGGCTGGATGAGAAGAAGGAGGAGAGAAGAAGAAACGCCAGTTGACGGATTCGAAACGACAGTTTTGGGTTTTATTAGCAAAAAAGGAGCGCAAGGAGTAGTTAGAGGATGATACAGTTAATGTAATAGTATTGGTAACATGATTAAGTTAATGTATGTACTTCTTCATTGGTTAATTTAATATTGGTCTAAGATATTGATATTTGTTGTCTGAAATATGATATTTCTCCTGTATGTATTTTCTTCGATAGTAGCATTATGCGGTTATTATTTCTTCCACCTTTTCCTTCTTCTTCCTGCGCATTATTCTCCGTTTTGACAAATTCACGTTATTAATCATCATCATTATTTCCTTCTTCTTCTTCTAGTTAAAGCTGTTCTACTTTGACTGACTGACAAAACTCCCTCGAAGCCACTCCTCCCTGTCTGTCTGCATTATTATAACACACACACACACTCACTCACACATTGGGGCGCCAGCTCTTGTAATAATAATAATAATCCTATAACGAGACCACAAAACGCCGTGTGCCAAAAAAGAGCCGAAATTGGAAGGTAATTTTGCGGCGTCATAACTTCTAACTAAAGCGATTGTAACAACATCTACTTTGGTGAGGCGCACGGAGACGACGTTGACCCTACTGGTGACGGCGACGTCCGTGGCGGGGACGCGCCCACGCTGCCGGCGTCCTCCGTGATGTCGTCATTATTGGCAGCCGGTGAGGCCGCTGGGGAGGTCGACGATGAGCCGGTTCTAGGCGGGGAAGCTGAGCGCTTGGGTGGCAGGACGTAGGGCGCGAACCGTTGGCCAGGGGTTACCGTTGGAAACACGGGCCTTGGGCTGACTAGACCCGCCGCTGAGGACGGGGACGAGCTTGGGGATGCAGACGAGGCTGCGGTCGTTGACGTTGGGGTGGTTGCAGATGTGGCTGATGAAAGAAGTCCGCCTAGATGCCCAGCCGCAGCAGCCATGTGCCATTGGGAGAACAGGGCTGGGGGAATGCCCGGGGGAATGCTGAGCGGAGATGGGTTCTCTCTGGATGCGTTGAGGGTGTACAGCTGGGGTAGGCCTGAGGCAGCACTGCTGACTGGAGCCGTTGTGGTGGCAGGGCTGGCTGAGGTTGTTGGTGGGGTTCCAGGTGGTGCACCTGGGGAGGCGCCAGCTGCGGCCGCGGCTGCTGCGATTGCCGCACCTGGGAAGAATGGCATCTGGTGCGGGTGCGGTGGCCGACCACCGCTCATGAACATCATTGCCCTGGCCTTCTCCGCGGCAGACGCGGCCGCCATGAGGTTGTTGTTCTCCGCGTCTGATAGCATTGGTGACCTGAACAGGAAGGAGGGGTCCATGCCCGGTGGTAGCGCGTACGGAGAATCGCTATAAGATTAAAAGTGAGAGTGTCGAGTTAAGTGCTGCTTTTCTGTGCTTGTGAAGCTGTCCGCCTTCCAGATGATATCACATCGTGTGTCATAATACAGAGTAAAAAATGCTCTGTTTGTAGCTAAGTGTGCATCAAAGTGGTCATTAGTGTGACCTGCCTGCTACACGCACCCACATAACTCAGCTGCGCACAGAACGGTTTTGAGCGGATGGACGCATCATGTAAGGAAGGGTCCCGAGTACAAATAGAAAATGACAGGCTAAATAACTCCCAGGGGGCAAAAACGACTCCTCGTATTATTAGCCGCATTACATGAGTGGTCGACACCGCCGCCGTTGTCGTAATGGCCCCATTTGCTCACCTCTCATAGTCGTTGAGTCTGGACGAGTCGCGGAATCCCTTTGCAAACGGGTTGGAGTCAATCTTGAGCTTGGTGATGAGCTGGTTCTGGTAGGCAGTGACCGCCGTGAAGATGGTCTCCGGGAAGATGTAGCTGCGGTAGAACTCCCGCTCAATGTCCACAATCGGCCCGGTGGCGCCCTCCGGTCTGATGACGAGGTAGATGCGCGGTTGGAAACGGTGCATGGAGTTGAGAATGATCTGTGGGGAGAGAAGAGAGAGATCGTTTTCAGAAAATGTTTTAATTGCCGTGTAGAGCACAGGAGCTGGAGGGAGATCTTTAATCACTACTGGCAACTGACGCTGCTCGGGCGAAGAAGGCCTTTGAGCGGTTGGGAGTTAGAACGTCGTCGGCTTCATTCTCCATCTACTCAGCAGTGCCGTTGGTCAAAGGCAATAATAAGCTCTGAGTTTAGAAGAGAGAGAAAGAAAAATCTCATCAACAGGATCCAAACTCATTTGACAAATGATCTTTTTTCCTTCTTGAGAGCTAGGGGAGGAGGAGAAGAAAGAAGAAGAAGTTGTGTGATGTGTTAAAAATAAAGTTTCTCTTTCACGGGAGAGCGAGCTGCTGCTGCTGGGCTCAATGTATATGTGTGTATAATTTTAAGAAAACGATGCTTCTTCTTCAGTTGACGAAGCTGAAAAAGCTTCAAACTTCTGGGTGAAAAAATGTCGAGAATTTTGACTAGCAAGACCACCCCGACTGAGAAGGGTAGAAGGAGAAGCTAGTTCGTAGTAATGAGTGAAACTCAACACTGAGAATTAATATGAACAGCGACAACGAACTGGAAAGAAACTGTCACATCTCACACCCAGAGTGACGAATAACGAATGGACTTGAGAACGGAGAGAAGAAGAGAAATGCATGAGAAAAGAGACACTAAATTGGAGGGAGAATACATTTTATTAAGGAGATATGAAAGCCTGTCACTCACCTGGCCATTCTTGTCCATCTCGTTGTTGGTTAGCTTGACCTTCTCAAAGGAGACAACCTGCTTCCTCAGCTGGTCACCGGTGTATGGGGCATCTGGATGCACATAGAACCTATGTGGTGGTGGCGGGTCAGCCTTGCCCGCAACCAACCAAGATGACCGGTGGTAGGCATAGCGGTAGCGCTTGTTATCACAGGGCACAATGTCCAACAGGACATAGTACTTTCTGTCTGGTCTTAGGTTTTGGAAGCTGCATCTGACTGTGGGAAACATTCGCCTGGAAAGGAAGAAGAGAAGAAGAAGCAATGAGAGCATGAAGTGAACCTCCATCTTGCTGTAATTGATTGCTACTACGGTGGAGGTAGAAGTAGTAGTAGCAGGAGTCGCGTCTCTCTCTCTCTCTACTATATGACTTCTTGCCTGTCTGATCGGCCAATAACTCGGCGTGATAGATTATCATTTTGTGCCCTCTGCTCTACCTCTCCCCCGACCACTTGCCGTATGTGTAGTACAAATCGATTTCTCTCTCTCTCTCTCCAACTCCCCAGAGTACTTATAGTAATATAATGTAGTGTTTCCTCCCCTTTTACACTCCTCCTGCTCCTCCTCTTCCTCATGATGATCCCTATTGACTTTGCTCTGAGTGTAACCGAGCAGCAGATGAGGAGATGGAAAAGCCGTCATGATTTGACAGCAATCATTTCTGGTTTCGTGCAAACAAGTTCCTCATATATTCTCCTCCTCTCTTTTGCATGACTTGTGCACACTTCTCAAAAGTAAGTTTAGCAGGACTTCCCAGGAAGAAGGAAAACGAGGTAATCACCCTCAATGGCTAATTTTCAATCTTCTAATGGCCCCCGCTTTGACCTCAAAGCCGCCGCCTCAAGAAAAAAAGGATCATGCCAAACGTCGATAAAAGTGCCACAAAGATTAATTTCCCCGACATGGTTAAAGACCTGCTGCTGCTACTACCACCAAACACCCTAGGCCACACAAGTACACCATGTACCATGTGTATATGTGTGTGAAGCTCTAAAATCACTTTAACCGTTGTAGGCTTTTAATGTGAACTAGATTGAAGTTAATTACAGGGGGAGAGAGAGAACATGTGAGGGGGTTTGAGCACGACTTCTAAAACAGATAATGTTTTAGCTCACCGCACCTTATCGGCAAACCACCTCCCAGCTAATTTGTCCGTCAAAGCGATTAAAAAATCCACCTCGTCATGATATCGATGGAATGCGATCGAAAAGTCATTGATTCGCCAACGGATTTTATGTGTTTAAAATGTGTGTGCTTCAGAAAAGCAATCACTCGGCTATTCAAGCCTGGAATGTAGCATGTGTATATAGCAGCAAGTATATTATGATGATGAAGCTCCATGCACGCCTATAAAACCTCTGTTATTATACTATGATTAGAAAAAGAGGAGGAGGGAAGATATCCGCTCTGGAGATCATGCTTTGGTTCATTCGAGAGATGATAAGATTTCAGATCGATATTACCGTGGGGCGAAACATTGATATTTCTAAAGGGTTCTACATCCGTTATGCAATGATAATTTTATATCAATTACATCATATTGATCTCACGGCAGTTTCAACGGTAATGCCAACAACAATAATCAGTCTATATTTGAACTTGTCGCCAGTGCTCAAGCACCCGTGACAACGTCCAGAGCCAATTTATTATGATCAGAATTAATTCCCAGTTTTGATTTCTGACACCTCGCTCTGTTAGAGCTTGTTATACGCTGCTGCTGGCGGAGGAGCTTTCATCGTAGGAAGTAGCTGAGCACACAAAAGGTCGGTAACGAGCTACGACAATTTCGCTGCTGGCTTCAGCTGCTCTTCACTTAAATTCTATCAACATGAATGAGCGCAATCAAGAGAAATAAAAGGGTCTCTCGACGACAGCAAATATGGCCGTCATCATCATATCATCATCATCATTGCTAAAACAGCCTTTCAGCAAGTTATAACAACGTCAACATATGTGCGCGATTTTAAGGTACAAACATATTTGAGTGTCAAAGGCTCCAATGAAGGCGGACAAAAGCAGCTCTGAAAGAAGGAACAACTTTTGACATTCTTTGACCCCGACTGCGTGTGTCAATTTTGTCGACTTGCGGGTTCGGTTACATGAACTTGGTCTTTGTTTCATTTGCAACGTAGGGCACACGCCTGAGTCAGGGACGACAATTTGAAAGATTAATACAGCTAAATATGATGGGAAATACATTGTGTTTAAGGCAACAATTAAACAATGGCATCCCTGGACTGTATGTCAAAGCCAGATCTCTCCATCATATGTCCAAGAAAAGTATCGAGTTTCTTCTCCTTCTTGTTTCTCTGCTCAACCATCTGTGGGGAAATATATATTTTTGCCTCTTTTCCGCGGTGTTGTATTTTCCCCCTCAGGGCCATACGAACACCAAAAAAAGCACTCAAAACGTCGTTATTTTTGTTGCACATGTGCAATAATTATGCACTTTTCAAGGAGTAATATTTCGGTAGAGTGTGCCCTTAATGGTCGTTAAAGTAATCCCACCTTATAAGAAGTTGGAGTAAAAAGTAGATCCCAGAGAGAATTATGACTCTCGTTTCTAGATCTCTCGTCACACTGCATAGCGTTCCTTTTCGTCAAAGAAATGCAATAATATACTTCCAGATTGTCTTAACCTGTCCGTTTTAAAATTAGCTGGAAAAATATAAATAGAGTTGAGAGTAGTGTTTAATGCAACAGAAGCAGCAGCAGTGGATCTCCTGACAGGAAGGCTCCGTCATCAGAGGTTTTTATTTCACATTGCATGAGAGAGAGAGAGAAAAGAGTATTTTTCAGGAGGATAATTACGACTTGGAATCAAAGGGTTACATTTTAATTAACTGTGATGTTTCACGAAGAAAAATGCAACAAGCGAGGAGCTGATGGAATAAGGTTAAATCTGGCATCCCTTAAGTTGGATGACAGCAGGAATTGCGCCGTATGATTCTTTCTCCGTTTTGAACCTAGCGCTATAGCACGAAAATATATTTCTCCAACTCACCTTCCCGTCTTTGTGATGATCATTTCAGTGCCGAGCTCATTGAACTTGTCCCACAACTCCTTGGTCTCCAGGTAGCAGTCCACCCCGAGCAGCTCCTCACAGTTGCACTTGGGCTTCATCACCCTCGGCTTCTCATCGCGCTTCTTCTTCTTCTTTTTCTTCCCCTCCTTGGAGGAGTCATTGGAGCCCTTCTCCTCCGTGTCGGAGCACTGCTCCACGTCCACGTCCTCCTCGATGTCGTGGTGGGGGATGCGAGCCTTCGGGGGCGGGGGAGTGGGAGGCCGGGGTGGGGTGGGCTCCGGTTTGTGGAGGAGGGGTTGTGGTGGGCCGTTGGGTTGTGGCGGGGCTAGGAGGTGGTGGTGCTGGGGTGGCATGGCGCGGTGCAGGGCAAGGAGGCGCTCCTCTTGCTGCTGCTGGAGCGCCAAGGAGGCGCTAGTAAAGCGGGCTGCAATATTTCTATTATTATTATAACGTCAGTGTATTTTAAGTGCAGTAACAAACCTAGAGGTGAAAATGGATCTATTTTGAATGGAATTGGCCTTTCTAGCAGAGCTGCGGCCGCACTGCGCTTGGCCATCTCCTCGGCGGCCTTGCTGTTCATGATGGCCGCAATGGAGAAGTTGGTCATCTTGAAGCTCTTGGCCTCAGCGGCTGCTGCGGCTGCACTGCCTGCGGAGCCGGAGGTCATCATGGCTAGTGTTCGAATGTACTCTCACTCTTATGTCCAGGAAATATAATTCATTTAAGAATCACACTCGCATCTCATAGCGGATGTAACGCACCCATTCAATTAATTTTAACGACGTCTTCTTCTTCAGTGCAATAATCTCTTCCTGCACTCCAGCCTTTGCTGATATCTGGAAAGGACTGAGGACTAGTTGAAAGAAGAAAAAGGCGTTGAAGATTTCCCCACTCTCTTTTTTTCTTCTTCTTTCTAGCCTTTCAGAGTGTGTGTGGCCTTAAGATTAGGTGATGACTTGCGCGACTCAACAGCGAGAAAACCACAGCACACGCGGCTTGGTGCGTCGACGACGACGGCCGCTGGAAACCCCGCCTACCGAGTGTGGCGGCAGCGGCTGAGCGATTCGCGGGGAGGAGCTTCACCGTGCGTGGCGGAGAAGAAGAAGAAGGAGAAGAAGGGTGATGATCACGACAGTCAACGAGCGCGCTCCTCTCACTTCAAGCTGCTCCTTCTTCTTCTTCTTCTTTCTCTCATGCCTTTGTGGTGCAAATTTTACTGATGATTTCCATCACCTACTTGGTGCTGTCAGCCGCCGACTGACATCTCAGCTCTCACTTTGCTGCTGCAGCAATGGCTGGGGATAGATAGCTAGGGCTACTGCTGCATGGGTGGCCTCCTTTTCTTCACTCCCTACAGCAGCAGCAGTTAGAAGAAGAAGTTGTAGCAGTAGTGGGAGCTGTATAACTCAGTCTTTGAGATGAAAGGAAAGAGAGAGAGAGAAGGAGACAGATAGAGCGAATGAGGCAATAGATTTATCCTCTTCTTTTGAGTCTTTGCTGCTGTTAGAGCTCGAAAGGGAATGACAAGTCGTCTTCAATGGCTGCCATCCTAATCTGCGCATAATCAGTTCTTACTACTACAACAACCGAGCTCATTGTAATAACAGCTACCACCACCACCGGAGGAGAGGGATCGAGTCACCGCCTTTATTTTTTGCTGCTGCCTCTAAACGACCTGCAGTGGCAGCAAGCAGCACTAGAAATAGATATATAGCCGTGGTTTTAGAAGGGGAGATAGCAGCAAAGTATCGAGGGGGAGCGAAGCCAAAATCGAGTAGATTACGATCTCGTTTCTCTTTGGCAAATGTTGTGGTCTGTCCTCCTCTCTATAAAAACGAAACCGTCACTCTTCTTTTTGTTATGAGTCTATAAAGACCAATAGAGGAGGAGGAGGATGGGATATTATCATATAATGCGGTAGACATTTACAGTCATATATCGCATTATACCATGCATACACGCTAAGGTGAACACTTATTTTTACAATGAGCTCTCTAGCTCCATATGCATATTCATGCAAGATGAAACTCTTTTTCATATATGAATTAAAACTACCAACAGACTCCTATTTTGCATCTCCATTGCCACTAGCCCACTACAGCAGTTATTAACTGATTCGATGTCGTCGTGAGTCTGCTCGTTTAGATTTGATGCATTTTTGGACGTGCGGCGTCGCGCCTTCGAAAAAGATGGACCATGAAGAGAGATTATTATTATTGTTGTTGTTGCCATTATACACACTGTAGCCGTTAGATGCGCTCCCGCTGAGAGGGGAGAGAGACACTCCATATATAAAATATTAAAAAGAGAGAGATAGTTACGTGTTTAAAGTGTCAAAAGTCGGGAGAAGTAGCGCTCATCAGGACGTCACATCTCCTGTGAGCGGACCCAGCTGCTTTCTATTCTGTCATGTCACGGAGGAATCTATTAAATGCAGAAGACTCGCTGCTTCGTCAATGGAATTCGCTTCTCGCACGCGAGGTGTGACACAATTGTAAAGACTCTTTCTCGCATATCAGTCATTGTCCTCCAAGGATGATCTTGTCTTGAATGTCCTTGACAGTCGTAATGAGACTGACATTTGGATCATTCATGTTCTTCGCCAACTCTTTACGCAGGCTCATAAACACAAGAAGACGTAAAAGAAGTAAAAAGTATCCCTTTTTGGGGAAAAGTTTAGCCCTGGATATTTACGACCGTCTTAAAACACTCAAATTGGACTCTGGCCGCACACGATGAAGGGAGACATAGGGATGCCACAACGTCTTGATTTGACTAAGAATTCGTTTAATTATAGTAAGAATCAGAAGGTGATATTCTTTCAATCCGTCATCCCTGGATGGAACGTGCCAGCGTCTTGCTCTTTTAACTTGTTTAGAACTCCCTCGAACGTGCGCGCCAAACAGCGTGTAATTCCAAATTTTGAACGAGAACAAAAACAACTTCATGGTACCTTTTGCTCTCCTCTCTCTTTTCAAGAACAGAGCCGACATTGTGCAAGCGATTTAGGTGCAAAACAAGGAAAATTAAAGTTTAAAAACTAAAAAGGTATTTGCAATGATTTTATTATATAATTATTGATGAAAATGGTATAATATATATATAGCTTTTTCCCTCTAAATACTCGCATTTGTAAACTTACAAGTACATCTTAACTCTGGATCTACTATACCCATTGTATGTGAAAAAGTATCTTCTAAATAAGCAATTTTTCGGCGTAACAAGCATTGCAAAAAGCATTGTTAAAGGCATTCCTTCCATACCACAGCCCCTTATTCCGCTTGACCTCTCCCCCGACAAAGATTCATTGCTCCTTTGATCTACTTTCTTTTAACGACGACGTGAGTTTGCCTCTCATTTCGGCTCCATCGTCTTTGAGCATTTCCTCATTTGTCTCGCAAGACCCTCGGATCAAAGCGGGGCCCGACCACATTAAAAGAAAAGACCGTGCGCAATTTCAACAAGTGCAGCTTCATGACTAATTTGTTTACAGCGATAATTGCTTGTAGTAGTGGCGGCGTTTTTATGAATATACCGACAGCAGTTGTTTCAACGAGTTGTTTATTGCCATATACACGCTCTAGCTGTTGATAATAACTCTCAATAAACAAGATCGAGCACAATCAAAGTTCTCATGTCGATACATCTTCCCATGAATAAATAACACAAACAAGCCATAAATAACACGGTGGTTGTTGTGCATTTATAAGACTGACAATGGTCCAAATCCGGCTGAGCTTGTTATCACACAACCAGGGTGACGCTGCTGTTGGTATGTCAAAGAGTGCATCCCTTAATGGTGGTGCTCAGCGTGGGCGCAGGGTTGCCAGATTGCTTAAATGGAGCCTAAATGATGCCTCTTAAAGTTAAGAATAATAATGTCCAACTTTTAAGTATGTGGCAACCCTGATCTGCATCTTGTGTTGACCGTGACAATGACGATTCAAAAAAGTCACAACCAGGAACGAAAACACGATTGAAATGATGTTTTTCTTTCGGTCTTTGTCAGCGCAATCAAAAAGGGCTTTCTTTCTTCTTTTCTCAATGGAGGCGAAATGGATAAAAGAAAAAGCGGCAGTCAAAACATTTTAGTTCCACGTTTTCCCCTGCTGACATTTTTGTGTGGGAGACACTTTTTCATGGTGGTGGTCCCAAAGTTAAACATTAGCTCGGCATGAATATAAAATATTAAGAATGCTAATGAATGTGCAGAACGAGAAGAATTGGTTTTTTATTTGGTGGGCTCTGAAGTTATATTATAGTAATACCATTTTGGGCAAATACCGTTCATATTACTTTTCTATTGTCACATGATTTACGGAAGAAATGACAAAAGACATTTCATTTATTTGTTGAATGTCTTCTCCTCAAAAAGGTCCTTCAGAGATCACCCAAGTAAACAGCAAAGAGCGACTATATTGAAGGATGCAAAAACGGTTTTGGAAGACATGTCAGCTACTAAAAAGGGTGAAATGAACGGCAACGACAAGGCTGTAAATACCTCAAGGAAATTTATTACAAGGGTGAGCACACTTTTCGGACGCACACAGAGCAGTAAGGCCACGAAAAATAAAGTGACGTTACTTTTCCCCGTGGATGGGGCCTTTTTTAAACTATTGAAACACATTTATTGGGGCTTTCATGCACGGATTATTGGTGTACAAATGGTTGCAGTACAATCACGTCGTCTTTCCATTCCGCTCTGTCGTCCTGTGCCCGCTCGGGGTTCATCCAATAATGATGGTGCCTCAATTAAAAAAATAAGGTTAAAAGTATATGATAATTGATAAGTATTGTGGTGTGGAAAATGCATAAAGTATAAACAAATTTATTTATACAAGCTGGAATGTTTTAGTATATAGTCAGTACTAAGAAGGATTACTGCATTTTTGCTGTTTCGGATATTACGAGTACATCCTGTGTGGAGACCAAGAACCTACTACTATTGTATAATGATTCTATGGTGGAGACACTTGGACGAAATATGGGATGTGCTATATTTTTCTTATTCAATGGCTAGAGATCGAGAGGCTGCTCAGAGGCAGCAAGAATAGCAAAGAATACTTGGAAATAGTATTAAAATAGAGGTTGCGTGATAAAGAAATACGTTCCGATTTTAACTTTTATTCATGAACCTACTATACAAGAGATATTAGCTCTATGCTTTTATTACAGGTCATTGGGTAGTAAACATGTTAAATTCACTTATTAATAATACCTTAGTGCATACATAAATATTGGTTTCAGTTCCTTAACTGGAGACCCTTTAGCTCAGTTGGAAAGACCGTCGTGCTCAAGGAGGTTTAGGAGTGCACGAGTTATTTCGATGGTCGTGCAAATAACCGCGAAGGTCGCCAGTACGAAAAGGCTGACGAAACATAACCGGTGACTGCACTGGGGAGATAAAAAAAATTACTAGTAATCTGTGCAGACACTGCAGTAGAAAAATTACCCGAACTATTGATAATAGCTGGGAGACTACTCTGATTGTATAATTAGTCACCTCATAGGCTCTGCCAAATGAGACCGCAGAAAAAAAGCGGCCAACCAGGAACATGTGGTACTAAAAGTATTACGAAATGTCTGCAACCAACCATAACCATGCTACCCGACCCAATAAAAAAGGACGCCTTGATCCAAAAGGACTTCAAAGATGTTAAAAGAACGAACATTCTAATTTTATTAGATGATAAAACAGGATTGTGCATATTTGTGCTACTTTAATTCATTTTTTTCAACATTCTTCACATATGCCATCGTTGGGGACTGGTTTCAAATAGAATTCTGCCTCGAGCGTATTGTCCGGCCAGAAGTCGTGGTTCGCCTCAATGAGCTTCGTCGTGATGATAAGGCCGCCCTTTGCTCCCTCCAGAAGCGTCTCGGATGACGTCTCCAGATCGTAGAGAGGTCCTCGGTAGATGGTTGTGCCCACGTTGGGAATCTTCAGTTTGATCGTGCACTCGACGCCTTGAAAGCGAGGGTCATCCAGGTCCGCCTTCACGGCGATAATCGCATGTTTGTTGTTCATCGCCATGGCGAAGAAGAAGGGCACGACGTCGTCGCCAATCTCGGCTGTCATGAGGCCCTGAGTCAATGTGATTTGGTTGGCCTGGCTTCGGGTGGGATAGAATTGGATGTCGGCGAGGTTGTCGTGCGCGACCATCCCGTCATGCTCAGTATTGAAGTGAATTGCCATTTGATTGCGAGAAATCCTGAAAAGCACCGAGGTATAATACTGAACTAAAAGTAAAGGTTAAATAGTCCTTACTGGACGTCTTCACAAAGGGGACAGCCGACGAGTCTGAATCCGCACTTCTTCCCGTGGGACAGCAGCTCGTTCTTGGTGTATTTGTCCTTGCAGCCGAGCTCTTCATTGGCGCAGGGAAACTTGAAGCCAAACTGCTCGACCATCTGCTCAATGGACTTCATGCGGAAAGGCGGCTAGGAGATAAGAAGTAAATTTTCCATGGCCAATACACCCAAACAGGTAAGGCTTACCCGGGGGTACTGGCACTGGGCAACAGGGCACCTCTTGTTCCCGTTGGACTTGATTATGTCGTAGCACCTCTTGCAGATGTTATGGTTGTTCCAGCATGTGTAGATGTGGCCCCTGGGAACTTCCAGGCAGACTGGGCATTCCAGCAGGCGGCGTGCCAAATCGGGGTCGAGTCGAGGCCTCTGAGCGCCCTCGTCCGCATTTGCTTTTCCGCCCTTGCGTTTGCGAGTGCCCTCCTGCTGGGACTGGGGCTGGTCTCTGACCTTGCCATATTTTCCGGAGGACGTTGAAGGGATTGCAGGGTCCATAGTGAAGATGTCTAGCTGGGGTTAATACAGTTCGAGGAGCTCACTGTGTGGGCAAGGAGATTGAGTACAGTGTGCACGGGTTAGACAATGGATACGGGGACAGCGTCAAGACTTGTGAGATGTGACAAAGTAAGCCAAAATTTCCGAATTCCGAATAAAACACTGACTGAGGCAGTGAGACTGAGACTGACTGAAATGAAAATTGAAAAATCACTGAATTTCCGAAAAAGACTGATATCTGAATCTGCGTCGTGCCGCGAGACCGAATCTAGCAGTTCTACTGTTCTAGCTCAACCAGGAGAGACCTCAGTTGCTCCGCCCGGACAACGTGAGACAAAAATCCTCAGTCTGAGTCTCTGAGATCTGCTGAGATCGTGCTGGAAAAAGAAAAACCGTCGATGAGTTTGAGTGAGCCGAGTTTTTCATCGCAACACTGTTAAACTCAGGTGAAAAATAAACATTCAATTATAAAAAAGAAGAATAAAAACTGGCGATACTGGTAACTGGTCTGGTTGGTGTGGATAAAAAAAAGCGCGTCCAAAAAACGCGCATTCCAAATTTAGGACGTTCAAAAACGCTCTTCCAATTTTAGGACGTGCAAATTTTCTTTTCCAAAAAATGCTCGTGCAAAATGCGCCCATTCCAAAAAAAATTAGTACATAAAGTTCCAAAAAACGCACAGTTCATATTCCAGAAAGTACAACCCAATCAAACCACTTTGAATTGTGCATTTTCCTATGAGCATAGATAGTATGAACTGTCAGTGAAGTTGCCTATAAACACAGATAGTACTTTTAATGATGTTTCATACAAACACAGATAATGTAAACCTTTCTGTCAAGTTTTCTACACACAGAACTGATAGTATGCTCCTTCAATGAAGTTTCCTGAAGACAGATAGTATGATCCTTCAATGATGTTTCCTATGAACACAGATAGTATGATCCTTCAATGAAGTTTTCTATGAACAAGATAGTATGATCCTTCAATGAAGTTTCCTTTGAACACAGATAGTATGATCCTTCAATGAAGTTTTCTTTGAACAAGATAGTATGAAGTTTCCTATATTAACACAGATAATATGAACCTTCTTTTTTTCTATGAACACAGATGGTATGTTCCTTGTTGACAAAAGAAGTTTTCAGCCTCAGTGTAGCTTTACAGCTAGTAATCTCTATTGGTGCGCATTTTTTGGAATTCCATATATTGCGAAAATTGGAAAGGAAAATTTTGGAATGCGCGAAAAATGGAATGCGCGTTTTCTGGAACGCCGGCGTATTCTGGAAGAGCATTTTTGAACGTCCGAAAATTGGAATGCGCGTTTTTGGACGCGCGTTTTTTTAGCATATTCGTCTGGTTCTATCGTGAGTCGTGACCGAAGTACTTTTCCCGGAACAAATCTCGCGATATCCTTGCCATCATGCCCCGTCCACACCCACCGCTTAGCCTCACCCAGCTGTGCATCAAGGCCATCGCGACCCACATCACACCCGCCACCCAGACGTGGATCCAGTGGATTGGCGCTCTCTTCGTCAAGCAGCGCAGAAAGGCCGCTCTCGTACTCCACAGCTGCGATCTTCCTGCTACACTCGCACCACAGATCATGCATGAGCTCATCAAGCGCAAAGTTCTGAACCGTGAGCATGTCGACCTGCTTCTCAACAGCGCCTTCCGTGAGCTGGCCCTCTGTGACCCTGGCCAAGGACACCGGTATCAAAGCCCTTGCAAAGAGTCCGAGTCCGTGGCTAAGTACCTGCTGGCTAAGGCCCTCAAGGTGTGCCCCAAGATCAAGTACCTCAATCTGATCAGCATCACTAACGTCCCCAGCTTCATTGCCACCTTCCCCATGCTGACGAGACTGGATTTGACCCTTAGACGATCTAATGCGGACTCTATTCTGGCTAAGCTCGGCGCCAATGCTTCCCAACTCCTGGAGTTGAAGATAGGCCTAAATAACAGAGTGACAGATGCTGGACTGAAATCGCTGGTTACAAAGACGGATCTGAGAGGGAACTCAGATTACCGCTACGGAAAGTGCACCAATCTGAGGAGCATTGACATTGAGTGGTGTTTCAAAGTTACCCGCAAAGCAGTTCAAGTGCTGGCAGAGAATCTGCCCAACTTGGAGATCCTAAAAAGCACCCATGCTGCTCGGGTGGCTGCCTCAAATAGAGACAAGGTCTACAAATGGCGCAATCTAATTCTAAAGGATGAATGGTCTACGGCGTTAGATGATTCAATTCCTCTGCACACCCTCGAGCTGCCTGACATCCTACTCGCATGCCCAGATGTCGAGCAGTTCTCTTTCACCACATGGCATCCTCTTCCACCCAATTATTTTTTACCACTTGTTGGGCGGAAGATGACAAGTCTCAGTGTCAACCTTGATCCAACCCTTGCAGTTAACAATGATCTGGGACCTGTTCTGAGAGCCTGTGGACACGGATTGCATACCCTCATGCTTGAGGGTGTGGCACCAGTGGACCTTGGCCTCATCATTGCAAGTTGCCCAAACCTGAAAGCGCTGCATCTCACCTATGTGTTGTTCCCGCCGTTTCCATCTGGTGCCCTCTCCACGCATGTCTTGACTCGGCTGGAGAAACTGGTGCTGAAACAGTCAGAGGACGAGGACGCAGAGCTTGCCCCAATGCACAGAATGCCAACTAAGAAAGAATGTCTGCGACTGCTGGCCAGCCCTCTGTTGAAGGAGGTCAAGATCGGAAATAGTTTCACTGATGAGCACTTCACCTGTGTTGGACATTCTGGATTCCAGAACCTGGAGAAGCTGGAAGTTGACTATGACCGCAGGAGCATTACCATGAAGTCCATCGAAATGCTTCTCTACTCAAGAGAGAACCGTCTGCGAGAGGTCATCTTGACCCGGTGCAGGAGTATCCGAAAAGTAGAGATTGACAAGTGTGCAAAGAACCTCAAGGAGCTTGGATTGGCCAAGAGCGTCGTCTTGAAGTGGTGTCGTGGCTTCATCGGGGAGGTCTACGAACCGCTAGCCATTTATAACGACTGAAAATCATTTTTGTTTTATGATATATTTAGTGCTGAAAAAAAATCAATAAAAAAATAGTTTTCTTAAATAATAGGATATTTACGTAGATTACTTTTTCCCATTAGTATAAATTCCCGGTTCGAGTTAAATGGTATTTGCAGGTTTTGTATTATTTTTGTTGATCATAAGATTGCATCTGAATGTCCAGGCCGGTAAAAGGCGGGACCCAGAAAATGGGATGATTATTCCAATCGATAATTTTATGATTTACCACTAGTTTAATACGGATTTGATCTGTATTAGTCATCCACATATATTGTCTACCTCCTTGGTCATCCAGAAGCCGGTTTCCGTTCGAACTTTTTAAGTTTTTAACGCTTTGACCGTCTATCAGTCAAAATCTGGTCCATTTTATGTAGCGAAATCGGGTTTGGAAAAAGGTTGAACAGAAACCGGTTTCAGAAAAAAAAATAGGACAACCCAGCAAACATGGCATGAAGAAATTCCCATTCCTTTGTCCAGTAAAAATAACTAAAAAGTTTTATATTCTTCTTCTATATTATAATATTCTGGACTTTTGGTCAGAAGTCCAGAACATTAGATGGGCCTTCATAAGCGATAACCGTTACATCAGATTCGCTCTCTGGCAGCCAAACGAGCAACAAGTGCGACAGCTGAACGAAGAAAAGAAGTTTCTGGACTCAAGACGTCAACTTCAGAACTCTATATCAACGCCTGCGACAGTCATCCACATCAGCCAGTGGTACCAGTGTGACCGCGAGCTCATCCCCGAACGATTGGAGTACCTCCCAAGCCGGTGAGGTGCTGCCACGCCCCCTTCATTCTGTGTGTCCCGGGACGAACCGGTCGAGGTTGCGAGCCATCGAGGAGGAAAGTTCCGCACAGACGATTCAGCCGGACGACTCAGCCAGCTCGCTCAGCCAACTGAAAGAACAATAACAACGCAAGCAAGCAAGCGTGACTTCGTCACGTTCAAAAACCGGACCGAGAACTGCAACAAGAACCCCACCGGCATCATCTACCCCCACCACGACAGCAGCACCAGCACCAGCAACGAGTACCAAGCAGCGAGCGTAATCATGAACGACTCCAGAACGTGGGCGGACGTCGTGGCAAACAGGAAAAGCAGGGCTGGACAGAACACTGTCCGGGGCGCGAGCGACTCCGAGGAGAAGGGCTGGACTGTGGTCAAGGCGGGAGGGCGGAGCAAGGGCAGAAGGAGACCACCGGTCAAAAGTGGCAAGATGCTTCTACTGGACGTGTCAAGCGTGTGGGCGAGGGAGAAGGACTTGGCAAGGGCGGTGCCGCTGGCGGCGGACGCTGAGGAAGTTGAACTGAGCGAGGACAGTGGGACGGAGGATGAGATGGCGTCGGTGCCGTTTCTCCTCATGCCGTCCCCGATTGGCCAGCTGGATGGAAACGATTCGGAAGACGAAGCTGACCGCAAGGCCAGCAACAAGGGCAACCTCACGGCCAGAGAACGCGAGCTGCAGCAGCGACAACAGGAGTACGATGCGAAGCTGGCGAGAGAACGGGGGCAACTCGAGAGCAAGACACCCGGGTATTATACCCAAAGACGCGAAGTCCTCTACAACACACATCAGAACAGAGTCCCATCTCCTTTTGTGGACCCATACGCCCACCTAGCCCCAACCAGAGCAGCAACACCAGCGGCGTGGCACGAGCCGCCAAGCGCGAGCACGAGCACGAGATCTACAAGCAGCTCGACAGTACCGACTGTGCAGTATCAACCAGTGGTCCCACAGCCCGGGACGAGCGGTACGAGGAGTACGAGGAGCGAGACCGAGAGCATGGCGTCCAGCACGGGGGGCATGGCGGAGAGGCTGGCTGGTCTGCCGCTACTGGACAATAACAGTCCACCGGAACCTAGCGAGAAAGACTTTGATCAACAGTCTCTACACGACACGACTATGCTCGAGGAGGACGAGCGCGAGGGGGACGAGATGAGACAGCGCATGAAGGTGCTCCAGGCGGAGATGAAGCGACTCAAGAGGCAGATAGCTGGAGACAGCTCAAGTACGAGTACGAGCAGCAGCAGCTCGAGCAACACGAGACGGCAGATCCTACGAGGGACGGAAACTTCGGTCCCGGTTCTCCAAGTTACCTCAACCCCGATGCGGTCGGGTGGACCACCGCCCGATATGAGCACGACTATTCCAGACCATGACCAGAGAAGAGCGCTCAGCGCGCCCACCTACAGCTTGCCACCCGTTGCCCAAACACCCAATCCATTCCAGGGGGTCAAGAGGTCGCTGAACCCCGACGACACGGCGGGAGAAGTTGAGTTCCACAAGCGTCACCGCAGGGACCCGCTGCAGCTCCGGTATCACCTGGGCCAGCAAAGACAGACAGACCAGAGACCTAAAGAACGGAAGACGATCTTCTGGTACCAGATCAAGAAGGCGGATGGCTCCAAGATGAGCGAGAAAGAGATCGAGGCAGTAACGTTATGGCTGGTCGATAACCAGATGAAGCACGAGTTCGGAATTGAAGGGACGTTTCCACAGGCGGACGGAACGATTAAGGCGGGGCTGCTTAGCGAGAGTCATGCGGACATCCTGAGCGAGGAGATCCAAAGCGAGATCTGCGGTGCTAATTACCAAATGCACAGGATGGTCAACAAAACGAGGTGCTTCCTTGCACTCAGGAGCGGGGTACCAACGACGCTGGGGCCATACCAGCTGTTCGAGACGGTCAGGAGGTTGAACCGCCTGCCAGGCACGGCGGGAGGGATCGAGATTCACCGTAAGAACGGAGGCGGCGGTGACCGACTGAGGTTCGAGCCCGACGAGACCATGTTGGCCGAATTGAAGAGATATGAGGCGACCGGAAAGAACGTGCACATCGGGGCGACAACGGCCAGGGTCCGTATCTCGGATCCCAACAGAGACAGCCCTCGCGGAGGAGGCGAAGCGAATTAAGAGTCGATATCTGAATATTATTACTTTTATCACGAGCTGTATAACTGGAATTGCAAGGAATGATTAACCCAAATATAAATCTCAGCTCTCTTACTAATTCAAGCCCACAAGTTACCAACACAACGAACGCGAATATGACGGGAAAACTCCGATGTTTCCAACTTAATACGCGCAAATCCTATAAATCATTGATGTCCTTGGAAGTACTAGTATCAAACGTCAGTAATGCAATCATATTCTTAACGGAACCTAACCTTAACAAGCATCGAACCGTACGGGGCTTACCGGGTTTTAGAACATTAGCGACCAATAATGCAAGAGCAGCTATCTTATATGACAACAGCCTCCTTTGTAAAGCCATCGACTCACTCATGCACACGGACGTGGCGGCGGGCATCCTGCAGACGAAGGACGGGAACGTCCTGCTGGCGTCGGTATACTGCGACATTACTGTAAACAATTTTGAGCATATTTCTCGGGTAGCGGACTACGCGGAGAGGCAAAATCTCCCACTCATATTAACAACGGACAGCAATGCGCATTCAAATCTATGGGGCTTCAAACAAAACAGCAGAGGAAATGACCTGGAATTAGCACTGGCGGGTAGCAATCTGGACATTGAGAACATTAAAACGAGTACACCCACGTTCAAGGGCCCCATGGGAGAGACGCACATTGACCTAACCCTTACCAAAAACCTAACAACAAGCATACAAGGCTGGCAAGTAGAACATTTCGAAGACTCCGACCATAACCTGTTAACATTTGACTATGATATAACGCCAGAACGTCGGATGATACGTGCATGGAACTGGATAAGCTGGGCAAATTTTAGAACCCAGGTTGTCGAACGGCGGATAGACTTACCCTTTCGCTTTGAACCCAGGGAGGCAGACCGAATTAGCCTAGTGCTGGAAGCCAATACGATGGGCCTAATAGAGGCAATTTGCCCAATGGTCCCCGCAAAACAGATAAAGAAACGGGAATGGCATAAAGATCAGGACATCAAACCATTCTTAGCCCGCAAAAAGCGGCTGCTAAATAAAGCTCGTCGCACAAAGAATGACTCTGATAAAGCCGCGTATAAAGAAGCATGCAATGACCTCTCAACCAAGGCAAAGAAATGGCAAGAAAACCAGGAACAGAAGGAACTCGACGAACTCAAAGGCATCCCGGACCTAATGAAAGTCATAAAGCGAAACAACCCCCAGCCCACAATAGGGGTTATAGAGGACAACCCTGAGGAAACCCTGTCTGCCCTACTCGATAGACACTGTCCAGGCTCAGTACCCCCCAACGAAGACATCAAGCCAGAAATCAGTATCCTAACTAGTGATCTTGCAAACAAAAGCCAGCACATAAACCGTGCAACAATACATAAGGCATTCAGGCAATTCGGGAAAATGAAAAACCCTGGTCTGGACGGGATATTCCCAATAATACTCCAAAATCTCCCCGACTTATATCTAGACTATATTGTCACCCTATACAGGGCAGTCACTGAGATGGCATATACTCCACAACGCTGGCGAGAATAACTAACCATCTTTATACCTAAACCGGGTAAAGAGACGTATTCGACGGTGGAATCCTTCCGTCCGATCACACTTTCCAGCTTCTTACAGAAGGGTCTGGAGAGATGTGAGTTATGGCACCTGGAAATTACGCACTTTAAAGGCAAGCCCCTCATAGCAACACAATTTGCATTCCGTAAAGGTAGCTCGACCGAAACGGCTGTAAGCAGGACACTACACAAAATTGAACAGGCATTCGAGAAGGGAGAACAGGTAATTGGAGTATTCCTAGACATCAAAGGAGCCTTCGACCGTCTAGACCACAAATCAACGATTACAGCCCTACAGGAACGGGGGTTACCAACAAGATTCGTAAACTGGTATCAACAATATCTAGAAAACCGGGTAACCACTGTGGAAATGGCAGGGTCGCGAATTACACGAGCGCTCAAATGCGGAACTCCCCAGGGGGGGGTCCTCTCTCCTATAATCTGGAACATAGTATACGAGAAAGCATTAAAGTCAATGGAAGTACACGCCCATACCACGGGATTTGCGGATGACGGGTGTGTCCTGGTAGCAGGGAAAAGGCCTGTAATTGCACGAAATCAAGCGCAGAAGGCTGTCGATGCAGCGCTCAAGTGGGGACAAGACAATGGGCTTCAATTCAATGCAGAAAAGACCGAGGTTGTACAATTTAAACGAACCAAAGTGGCCAGGCCTCTAAGGATCCTGATAGATGGCCAAAGAATACCGTACTCTAATCAGGTGAAATATCTAGGTGTCGAGCTAACTCATAACCTGAACTGGACACCGCACATCAAGAAGATGATATCCAAGGCTAAAGCAAAGGTATTCGCGGCGAGACGACTGGTAGGAAAGAAATACGGAGCAAAGCCTGCCCTCATGCACTGGATCTGGATGGGCTGCATCGTCCCAATCATGCTGTACTGCTGCCATGTCTGGGCCCTCTCACTAACGAGCACACAGCGCAAACTGCTTACAAAAATGAACCGGTTAGCTCTGTCCACGATAGCTCACATGCACAAGGGTACACCGACTGAGGGAATACAAGTTGCCCTGGATGCAATGCCACTACATCTTAAGGCAAAGGAACTAGCTCTAGCCGCCGCTGACAGACTGTCGATCCACTGGAGGGGTGAAAACTTTAACCAGGCCAATATTCCCACCCTAGGCCATGTCAAGAAACTCCAAACTCTAAGACAGGAAATAGCAAGGGGCGCAATCCCCGATATTGCAAACGAACTGACTGGAACATGCAAGGCTAACATTAAGGTGCGGGAAGCAAAGAAACACGAAGCAGCTAGAACTGAAGTCTATACGGATGGTAGCAAGATTGGCAACAATGTGGGTGCTGCTTACACGATAGTCCAGAGTAACAACGAGATCACCACCGGGAAATTCCGCCTCCCAGATCACGCCACAGTCTTCCAAGCCGAGCTGGAAGCCATACGACAAGCAACAACTAAGCTCTATGAGATGAAAATCAGAGGCAAAGTCAACCTCCACACGGACAATCAGGCAGCGCTAAAGGCCATGATGCAGAAGCACTTTGAATCCCACCACACCCATTCCACCAGACAGGCCGTTGACGCGTTGGCATCTGTAGCAAAACTAAGCCTATTCTGGGTGAAGGCGCATGTTGGCACAATCCACAATGAAAGGGCTGACCAACTAGCAAAGGAGGCAACCACGAGCGGGACTCCTACGACGGTTGGTGTAAGCAAAAATCATCTGAAAGCAAAATACAGGAAGCATGCAAGGGAACAATGGGAACGAGAATGGAGAAGCACGCAGGGAGTCAAATACGGCAGGACAAGGGTCTGGTTCCCCGGGCTGAACCCGGACGGGTCACGCGGGCTGATACAAATGGGACGCATACTTCTAAGCACGTGCATGCAATGGATAACAGGGTTTTGCAATCTCATGCGGCATCGGCATAAGAAGAACCCAGGCAACGAGGACGCGTGCCGACTATGCAAGGAATACATAGAGACCCCGGAACACCTCAGCTTTCACTGCCCACGGTTAACCCCGTGGAGGGTGGAATGCTTCCAGACATATAACGGGAACCCAGACTCATGGACACCCAGAGGACTGGCGCAATTCTTACAAACAGCCCCGGTTCAAGATCTCCTGGTAGATGAGACTGAATACCCACGTCAGCAACGACAGTTAGACATGTAAGACATATACATGAACCATTGTTGAGAAAAATGCCATAGTATAAAATAAGGAGAGTAACGAATCGTGTGAAGATTTCGAACCCATGGGCAACGCCCGAGGTCCAGTCATTGTATTGTGTAAACTGTATAATGATCGAAATATAAAACTAAAACTAAACTAAACCGTTACATCAAGGTCACTGGAAGATTCATCATCAGATCACAATTTCACATACGCCACTTGATCACTTGATGGCATTCGGATCCGTCATCTCCGTGGCATGCAGGTGGGCCGCATCATAGAGCTTGGTGCACGTCAGCTTGGTCACCTTCGTGGCCTGCTCGTCCAGCACCACGTGGTAGCTGGACACGCCAGTGTTGGGAGAGATGGCGCGCAGGTTGGCCCCCTCGGGGAACTCACAGCGGCGCTCTGCCTTCAAGTGCATGTTAAAGGCATGGATGAAGCCACCGTGGGAGGAGACGAGGACGTGGGGCCGGGTCGAGGGCGGGGTGCCGTTGGGGCCACGGAATGCGCGCATGTCGGAGATCAGTTCCTGGAAAGATTTACTTGTGAATTTAATGCAAAATTGCCCTCATACATGCTCCGACATCTTATAGACTACAAAGGGATTATGTGCCTTTTGTTCGGTCTTACCACAAGGAACTTCTTCGCCCTCTCGATCACATCATTCCTGGACTCGCCCCCCTCCGGGACGTACTCCCAGATCTTGTTTCCATACCCATTGTTATTGGCCTCCTCCTCATAGGCAGTCATCGCCTTGCCCTCCAGACACCCAAAGGACCGCTCCCTGCAGCTCGGCGCCTTCTTGATGGCATCGCCGCCCTTGGTCTTGAGCGCATCATTGCTGCTCACGATAGCCACGCAGGTGTCGTACGCCCTGCTCAGGTCTGAGGCGTAGGCATGGGTGAAGGGCTCGTTCTGTAGGGCTGAGGCTACCAGGTTGGCCTGCTGCTGCCCAGTGGCGTTCAGAGGGATGTCGATGGATCCCTGCAGACACTTGGTCTTGTTTCCGTCTGTCTCGCCGCTGTAAGAAATTATAAAGATTAATCACCATGTGACATATTGGCATACATGTCATACTTACTGTCGAACAAGCACAAATGTGAATTCCATGTTGGAGGAGGTTCCGATTTAACAAAAATGATCTACGCCATTTAGGCCTTTCCGTCGTTACGAAAGTTTTCCTTGACGGCGACTTCAGCATCAATGTTTACATCCGACGATAGACCCTCCGTAGTTACCCTCATTTCTTCTTTTCGATTTCCCTGTTTGTGGCGCCATCTAGCGTTTTTCTCGGCGTTCATATTATTGACATGAAAGAAAATGGTTCCATTTTGGGCTTAATAGTGTCAATTTTAGGTTTTTTAAAAGCAGGATCATAAAAAGGAATCTTAATTAACTCATTCTCTTAAGCAAAAATTGGCAAATAGAGGTGCAAGTAACCAGATTAGGACATGCAAGGTTTCATGCCAATTTTTAGTTCTGCCAAATAAGACGCTAGATGGCTCTACAAGTACTGAGCGAAAAACTTGAAAAATGCTGGAACTACCGAGGGTCCATACGCCTTCACAAGTAGCGAAAGGTTGAGTGAGCGGAAAATAGAATGGAATCGAAACCAAGGAAAATTATCACAACTAAAGTCACTCTTAATCACAAGAATGTTGCTTAATCACAACTGGCTAATAACATCTAGAGTATTTTTGAAGACAGTGTTCAAAACATGTAATTAGAAGCAACTATTACTAGTTACATGGTTCAATAGTACTATAATAATCAAAAACATGATTCAACCGTTTTAACATTTTTAATAACACATTTAAATAAATATTGCTACACTACTATTTTGATTAATGCGCAATACTAGTTAAACTGCCAGTAAAAATATTATTAGTGTCTGTTAGTATTTTTTTACCGTCCACAAGAGGAAGTTCTGTTCAGTCGCGACTCGAGGAGGTAATGTGAGAATTAATAATCTAATTATTCTTACATGTTACATTAAAATATAGTATAATTTATACATCTATGTTTCCAATGATAACAATTACAAATCCGACAAATTACTCCACTTCCTCCAAGTGGTCTGCATTGTACAGTTTTGTGCATGTCACCCTCTCCACCCGCTTAGTCCCCGCGTCCACCACCACATCAAACGAGGACACCGCAGTGTTGCGCGAGATTGCCGTGAGAGTTGACCCCTCTGGGAAGCTGCATTGATGCTCTGACTGGAGGTGCACATTTAGGGAGTGGATGAAGATCCCGTGGGAGGCAAGGAGGACGAGGGGACGTCGAAGGGGCGGTTGGTGACTGTGGAGACGGATCATGTCGGATACAAGGACCTGAAGGATACAAAAGTCAAGTCTCTTAAAAGTATTATTAAGTATCAAGGTTCACCTTGAAGAACTTCTTAGCTCTGGCGATGACATCCTCTTTCGACTCCCCTCCCTTTGGCACATACCCCCATATATTCTCACCGTGACCATTCTCATCTGCCAGGGATTTGAACACAATCACAGACTCTCCCTCTAGCTCCCCAAACGACCTCTCCCTACACAGGGAGACCTTCTTAATGGACTCCCTTCCAAAGCCCTCTGTCTTGAGCGCCTTGTTGTGCTCCACAATGGCTGCTGCCGTCTCAAACGCCCTGCAAAGGTCCGATGAGTACACGTGCGTGATGGGTTCATGTGTGAGTGTCTTTGCCACCAGGGAGACCTGCTGCTGCCCGGTTTCATTAAGTGGGATGTCGATGGTGCCTTGCATACGGTGAGTGTGGTTGTAGTGGGTCTCGCCGCTGAAAGAGTCATAAAATATAAAATAAGCTTTGGGCTTTATTGAGGTATTGAGGGTTGTAACTTTACTCACTGCCTGACTAGCATCATTGTGAACTCAATGTTGGTGTCTGATCTGTTGGAAGCCATTCGCCGGAAGATCCCCAACCTGGGCAGCGCATGTCGCCGCAGATTGGTGCAGACGGACAGGAGGCTGCGGCAGGGAGGGCTCGACATCATCACAGTGAAGTTGAACGGCAAGGGTAAAACTTATCAAGTTATGTGACGTTATGTCATCTTCGGAACGTTTGTTTAAAATAATTTTAACTTCTTGAAATTTGTAAGATAAATATTTTGAATTCTCAATGTTTACATGGCTCAGCGCAATCCTCCTCTCTCAATGTCGCCTGTGCGCATGACAGGAGTAGTAAGAAGGGGAGACACACTCGGAAGAAACAAGTCACTTTAAAGGAGAACATTTCGAGAATTCATCTTGATTCGTCGTCTATTCTCAAATAATTATATAATTAATAATTTGAAATTATGATAATTTGATCAAGCTAAAGTTTTGTATTGTCGAAGTCTTGTATTCACTGTAAGAATGTGAAGGTTATTTTCATCCAATAAGATGATCTTGTTCTCCCTCGCCCTCAGTGCCACATAGCTCAGCCTGAAAAATCGAAGTTGAACAGCTTATTCCAGGCCGGAGTCGCAACACAACTGCCTGAATTCCAACCGCTTCCACAGCTCCGACATCGTCTGCGGGCCCACCTCGTGCCCGTGGAACCTCCAGCCGATCTCGTCTCGGCATCTCTATTATTAGTGTGCCTTTGTACGACCAACAGATCTTTTTTGTGATGGCTCCTGCGGACAGCCTTCCCGAGCTTCTTTGCCGCGTGTCGTTCCCTCTGTACGGCGTGCACGTGCTCTCACCGAGGCACATCATCGTAGGAGGGGGAGGAGGGGCGGCAAAGACAGGAGTCAAGAATGGACTCGTAAGAGGGATAACATTGGCATTATTTGGATAAAAAGTCTCTATTCCCGTTTCAGGAAGTGTTTGAGTTATCCCACAACGGCAAGCAGACGTCGGCCGACTCCGTGCTGCTGTACGAGACGGACTCGTCCGCCGTGATGAACATGACCGTGGGCAAGTACGACGCGTCGACGCAGAAGGCGCTCGTGGCGGTGGGGCTCAATGAGAAGTGTCAGGTGTTCGAGATGCAGATGACGAGGGCGAGGAGACGTAAGAGAGAAGCAAAACTTCGTTAAATAGAGAGTCATTTAATGGTTGCTTATAGAATCTCAGGCGAATGGGAACGCCCTCGGAGGGACCAACACCGCCGGAACCATGCTCACATTCAATGTCAACACATTAAAAAGCGTACAGACCGATTACAAGTAAGTTCGAGTAAATTGTAAGCGCCTTTTCACGGTCAACATATTCCATTCTTGCAGCATGCCCGAGCCGTACCAGAAGGTGGTCCGCATCAGCCCCAGCAACGAGTACCTGGCGACAGGCGGCGACGACGGCCTCCTCCGCGTGTGGACCTTCCCCGACCTCTACCGGACCCACGAGATAGAGGCGCACGAAAAGGAGATCGACGACCTCGACTTCAGCCCAGACTCCTCCAAGATCGTCAGCATCAGCAAGGACAGACGCGCGTTCGTCTGGGACGTCAAGAAGGGCAAGAAGCACGCAGAGCTGGGCTGGGACCCGCCCAAGGGCGTCAAGTACATGTTTAAGCGCGTTCGATTCGGCCGGGTAGAGAACGACCCGCGTCGCGCGAAGGTGTTCAGCATTGTGAACCCGGTGGGCGCGTCCAAGCCGCCGTCGTACCTGCAGCGGTGGGACAGCAAGACGTTCCAACTGGAGCAGGGCGTCCCGTTCAACGACGGCTCGCTGAGCGCGCTCGCCGTGTCCGACACGGGGGACTTTGTGGCGACCGGGTCCATGTTCGACGGCACCGTGGAGATCTTCACGTCGTTCAACCTGGCGCGGGTGAAGCGCGTCGTCAAGAGCCACGCGACGTTCATCACGGGGTTGGAGTTCCTGCCGACGACGGAGGAGACGGATGTGGTGCGCGGGTTCAGCGATGCGTCCGTCATCAGCATCTCCGTCGATCACCAAGTTTGCATTCATCACGTTCCCAGATTGAGTAAGTTTGATTAAGCTTTTAATTAATACGGCTCGTTAACGAATGATAATTTTAGGAAAGATTTCCGTGTTCATGGCCACGTTGATAATGGCAGCCTTCCTCATTCTGACATTCATCTTCTGCAGCTACATCGGACTTTGAAACGAAGATGATTGAACCTCTGATGGCGCATAATTAGAAAAAAAGACGCTGCAAATCTCCTTTATTATTAACTTTGCTCGTTTTTTGTCAGCAAGTTTACGGTGAATTTTAACATTGCAGTTTATAACTCTTCTTCCTTTAATTTTATTCTGTGTTTTACATGCCATTTTCTCTTTTGGTCACCTAGTTGCCATGAAAAGTGAGAATAAGAAGACCCGTCTATTGTGATGCTAGTTTTAATTATAATTATCCATGTTAAGCCTCGATGAAATTCGGCATTTACCAACAATTTTCATTGCCAAATAAATAGTCGCTAAAAACTTTCACACACACGTCATAGTTTGTTATTGCATCATAACTTTGCTTTTATTCTTTCTAGTGTACAAAAATATAAAGTGTAATTTTTTTGTAGGTAACATAATCTTGTGTATATTCTCACATTGAAGCAATTTAGAGCCATTTTAACGGCTCCAGTCAGTCCTTTAAATCGTCACATCAGCCTCCATTTTGTCTTCTTTTCCGTGTCTTGTATTCACTCCATGCCTGCTTGACCCAGTTTCACTTTCACCACTGCAGCAGCAGCAGCGGTTGTGGCTTGAAGAACCCTCCTAGGGCCGTCTACACCATTGTTCAAGCCCTCAGTCCTCTAAGGTAGTTGACCGTGTACACGTAGAAGTACACGAACGCAATGACGAACCCCGCCACGTACCAGACACCGGCCTTCATGATGGTTTAGTTGGAATATAACTTTTAGCTTTTGGAACTGGCTCCGGGATGGAAAGTATGTGCGCGACTGAAGAAGGAGAAGAAACCAAATCTCTTTTCTACCTGTGGCTCACGTAGGAGCAGACGCGCGCGCTACCATGGATATCTGCCTGCGTGTGCTTGCTATGTTGCCTTATTAACGGGACAGGTTCCAAGAGTTTCTCGACGTTGGTTATGGTTGGAGAGTAGGGAAAAAATAGTTGGAAAAATTGAACAGCCTGGAGGATTTTCAATAGGAGCTAGCTGGGGATCTCTGCTTATTTTCGTTCTTTGTCTGGATGGACGAAACATTGCTGACGGTGACATGGTGCAGTTTAAATAGCGGTTTTCATGATCATGTAGCCAGACTTCCGGTCACGCAACCTCGAGGTAAACACGCACCACGATTTCCGGTCGTGTTTTCTTGAACTGAAAAAGAGAAA
>LR139418.1:0-53985 GCA_900659605.1 Tisbe holothuriae | reverse complement strand
TAATTATTGCTATTAACAACTGTGTTTTTATGTACTTCTCAATGCATTGGAGTAGAAAACTGATTGTTTGATGGATTGGAATGGACTCAACTTGATGATTAGCAATTGAAGTGCCCCGAAGAAAGTGTAGACTACTTTTGCTGGGATAAAATTACCTTATCGAATATTAATTTTTCCCTTTTAATTCCACCATTCAGTCTTAAATAACTGCAGTACTAACAATATCATCGTTCCCTTCTTCCTTCTCCAAACAAAGCCCCATCCATAGCAATTAATTCTATAGCTTAATTCCATCCGAAAATGGCCTTTTGTAACAACATTCCCGGCCATTGAGAGCCTCTGATATAATCCTTTCCCTCTGGCGAGCTCCAATCTGAAAACATCTCAATAGGTTTATTGCCCTTCTCAAGCCATTTCCACCATGCAAAAGATTGAGTCTCGGGAAGAAAGGGGGCCAATTAAAGCATTCGTTAGAACCAAAGTAAGAAGACCGGTGTGTATCTATTTTGACTACATTATGACCGCCAGCATACCACACGTTGGACGAGAGCGTTGCCAGTTATTGGCATTCTCTTCCATTCAAAGTGGCAACCCTGATTCAAATGAAGATAACCCTCTAAATATAATAATAATGGGCAGCCAGACAAATTATATGGAGAAGATTGCCGGCGTCAACAAACAGCCATAACAGTCGCTCATAAATTCCGCACTCCACAGCGATTAAATCCAGAGGGCCTGATACAAAAATTTAAACCTCCATATGCCCATTATTTTTCCGGCCTAAAAATCTGTTGTTGCGTGTTTCGCCATTTTTAACCTCGTTGTCAGTATGAAGTTATAATAATAATATGACGGAGGCGTCATCACTGGGCGGTTAAATTATGGCCTTCCTTTCTTCCTCATGCATTGCTTCATTTTCTTGTTTGGAAGATTCTTAAGACAGGAAGAAGTGAGTCCAGGCGGTCTACCCCCAATTAAACCTCATTTTCACCCTCTTGAATGGGGAATTCTGTAAATTAGTGTTCCTCGGCTCAAATTGATATCTCGTCTTCTCAGCCCCCTGATGGGTCGAATGGGCTTCTCCTCCATCATCGTTCATGACTCGATTATTTCGCTCACTCACTCGTTAGATCTCGCTAGAAGATCCTCCGCTCGGCAGGAGTCAAGATGAAAGGTAGCTGAGTCTTGGGCGGAGCAGTCAAGTAATCATCTTTTTAACTTCTCTTTATCGCCCCGAAAGAGGAGAAAAGAAAGGTTTTTCACTGATGATTGAGCTGAGGCAACAACAACAACAACCTTCTTCCACTCTGAGGTGGCCGCTAAAGATGCTTCTTCTTCGTAATAACATCTCCCTCAGAGAACAGCTTCATTTTCCAGCTACCTAAAGCCTGTGGCGCTCACACTGAGCTGAGGTAATTGTTAGATGCCAGCAGTAGCCGCCGCCGACGTGTAAAAAATGCTCAAAAGAAAATAATACACTCATGGCAAGAACAAAAAAGACTTTTCAACGGTGACAAACATGATGATGAGCTCTAATTTTATGCTCAAGTCTCTGAAATGCAAAAGGAATGTGCGAAAGAAGAAAGAGGGGAAATGTTGTTGCGGATTATCTCGCTCTCTTTTTGCACAATATTGGGTCAAATTGCTTTTCTTCTCCTATTAGTCAGGAACGCCCAGTCGCAGCAGCTCTGTTTTGCCCGCTGCTAATTACAAGGATAGATTTTGTCTCTTTTTCATCGTCGGAGCGACTATTTGCCACTATTCGTGACAGCAAGGCATTTACTGGACGACGAGAGGAGAGTCACTTATTTTAAATGAGCTTCAGGGAGACGAGGTGCAGATCGTGTGGAGATCAGGGTTGCCATTGTGTGTGTCTTTAAATGCATATGTCTAATTAACACACAGTCTTAAAACAAATACAAACTGGCATCCCTGAATTGATGAGATTGAGGCAATGTTCACACAAAAGTCGACCTCCTTTCTTCTGTCTATATTTTAACCCCTTTTCATTTTCCTCTATCTGCTCACGGCTTTTCTAACTAAAAATGAGGAAACAGATAAGAGAGAGAGAGAGAGAGAGAGAGAGAGAGAGAGAGGAGAGAGAGATTTAGGAAATGCGAGCAACTTTAATGACGTGTAAAATTCCGACCTCGAGGATCAGTCGAAATATTTTTAGCGCTACGACTTGCTCAAGGAATAAAAAAGAGGAGAAAGAACTCCTCTACTGAATATATTAAATCAAGCTCTCAGATTTATATGTCAGGTATTTTTAAAGAGTTCTTTACTGCATTCGTTTGGTGGTATTGTGTGCATGATACATCTCAATTCCAAAAGGTTGACTTTTAAACCCTCATAAAAAGATGAGTTGAGGAGGAGAAAGGGCATTTTTTGATGCAATAAAACACAGTCTTAAACCCCTGACAGCGCTTGTTTGGAAACTGCATCAATCCTTCTTGTGACATAAAAGTCGTTTCATGCGGGGATCAGAACGAATTTAATCGTAAATTTTCCCCCTTGTTCGAATAAGACATATTTTCCCCGCATAGATGGCAGTTTATCAGACTTTCTACCTCCACAAAAGGCAGCAGCAGGAGTGGAACTCACATAACGAAATAAGACTGATGGCGGCAAAAAAGCCGAGACCTCCTTTTGTATTATTATTGTTCTCCGGTGACCGCCATATAAATGCATGGATAGACCCTTCCACCCCATATCAACAAGTGATCAATTTATGTCAAATGAAATCAAATATGTCAGCCGGGGCCGTTTTTTGTGTATCTGTGTCTAGGGCTTAGATTGATCAGTTTGACCGGGAAAAGGAAATGTGGCGATGATCGTCATAAAAAGGGTTACATAGCCACATGGAATGCCGTTTGTTCGGTTCCAGAACACGGCTAAGGAATTCCTATTATATTCCACTTTTATGAGGGTTAGTGTTGTTTACATCGGATGCATGCATTGCCATCCAAACGTGACCTTTCCCCGACACGTAAGATGCGATATCATTTGCCAGCATGTCTTGACATGAGCAAAAAACGTAATAACAAACTTCTCAATTACCTACTCGCGGATGTGTCTCTGATGCCAAAACCGGGGTCAATCTGTTTAACCCCGAGAGCGACAAAACAACGTCATTCAATCCTGTTCTCCCCTTGCAGACTCGCTCCACACGGGCTGGGGCTGCCAGGTGCAGCGCACCCACACACGGCCCCGTTCGGCCCGGCCGCAGCAAACTACTTCAATGCATTCCACGCATCGTCGGCCTCAGCAATGTCGCCGGCGGCCGCATCCCTGCAGAGGTCGCATCAGGAGTACCTGACAGCGGCAGCACAACGGCTAGGTGAACTTCAAGCCTCAGCAGGGCTGGTGGACCCGCTTACCCTGGCAGCTGCAAGTAGAGGCAACCGGAAGCGAGCCCTGTCCAACTCACCCTACTCGGATCTTGATCTGGGAACCCTGATGCGATACTCACCCACACTGGCAGCAGCAGCTGCTGCAGCAGGGGCAGCCGGGGGTAGCCCATCCTCTTCAGGAGGTTCCTTCAGCGGTGCAGTTAGCCCAGCAGCTCTAGGACTACAACAAGCATCACACTTGCACCAACTACAAGCGCATTTCCTTCGCAACGCTTCCACCTCCTCCCCATACCACCCTCAGAGCTCCTACTTCCCTCTATTCCCCGGATCTACAGCTCCAATCACGACTACGGCAGCTGCAGCTACAGCAACCACAACAACAGCCTCGTCCACTATTAAGGCTGAGGCAGCCTCGTCTGACGTCGTTTCGAGCACTGTGGCTGAGGATGAGGAGCTGGCCAGGGCCAGGAGGTCGTCTCCCAGTGACGGGGAAGAGGAGGGCTCAGCTACGGCATCGGGCAGGGCTGTCAAAGAGGAGCCAGACTTTGTGGAGACCCACTGCTATTGGCAGGGATGTGATAGGGATTTTGGGACGCAAGACAGTCTTGTAAAGGTATGTTTAGAAGTTTAATTGTGTGGTTGGTCAGTGTTACTAACATGGTCTATTTCAGCATCTAAACAATGACCACATTGGTTCAAGTAAGAAGTCTTTCATCTGCCAGTGGAAGGAGTGCAGCCGTGAGGAGAAGCCGTTCAAGGCCCAGTACATGCTCGTCGTCCACATGAGGAGACACACCGGAGAGAAGCCGCACAGATGCACGGTAAGAGACTTAGCTCTTAAAAGTGGTTTTACGACTCTTTCCCGTGTGCACGCGCATGCGCCATTCGATTCTGACCTAAAAAGTGGGTCGTCAAATGCTCTCAATGTTTACAACCCTTGGCAATCACAGAGCTGAAAAGAAAGAGTTGGCGTCGTTATCTATCGTCTCTCCATACGCAATAACACATTTTCAGCCGCCGTATTATACACACTCGACTCGGGGGTAATTTAGGTTATCCTCGCTGCACATGGCCAGTAATTGCTCTCCTCATGCAGAGACACCTCAATCTTTTCAATGCATCGCTGTGTAGTTTAGAATGAGAGCAATTTTGGGAAACCCACGGTCCGACCGGCGACCATTTTAAAGGCTGCTTTTTGGCAGCTCAACTGGAGATAAAGACATGCGTGCTCCGGCTCACTATAATCTGGAGAGATAACGCGTTTCCACCTAAAAAGTGAGGAGTTGAGTTGCTGAACTCTTTATTTTAAATATTCGTGATGATTAAGTCTTCCCAGAGATTTTAACGCCACGTCTAACGTGTTTTCTCCACTTGGCTCTGTGATTATACATTTGTTATTATGAAGGAGGCATTATTCGCATGTCCAAAAGTAGACCCATTTTCTCCTACTCACGTTTTGCGATATCAAAAAAGGTGGCTGGCCAATATTTCTTCACGGAGGAAAAGTGGCCCCTCAAGATTTCTGGATGAAGACATTAATTCCGCTCCGCGAGATGATGGCTTGTTTGTGCGAAAAGAAAGATCGGCGGCGGACAGACAATCGGAGCGTGCCGTCCTATAAAATAGATGATAATAACAGGAACTCAGGGATGACATTTCTTACCACTCTCTCTAATACAACAGCTGATAAAGACACATGTTTCTGTTTCATTATGTCATCCCTGATGGTCTAACTTTCATTGTGTGTCACCCTCAGCTGCCTTCATGAATCCACGTGATTAAAATCTGTCTTGCTATTCATTGCTGCTCGCTCTCCTCCTCTCTTCTTTTGCCGCCGGAGCTGGTTTGACTGATAAAAGTAGCCACAAAACCAGGCTCAAACCTCTTCTTTCTTTTGATGTCGGTAGTCGTAGCAGTGCTATCTGATGCAAAAGGCTTCCTTGGAGAGAGAATAGAAGTCAGTTAGCTTCGCTTCGCTCAACTCCTGATCAGACGTGACTTTTAAAGCGACTTTCAAGATGGATTGAGAAGTCGACTCAGCTATGAATGCAATGGTGTGAATTAAGTGTGCCAAAAAGTGGCGTTTGTCACCTTTCACGGGCATATCTGCAGGCCAGGCATGCGTGGAGAGACGTTTGAGATAAATGAGCTTTGACACAAAGCCGATCAGAAGATTTGAAATATAATAATAATGCATGATTGACTTCTAAGATTGAAAGCTGTTATTCCGTCGCCTTTAATTTATTCCGTCTTCCCGAGGCTAGAACGCTTTCTTATTGTTATTATTGTTATATCCGCCTGCATATCTCGTCATCACTGGAGGCCATTTAATCAGCGTAATAATGCTTCTAGAGTTTCTTCTTCTTCTTCATTGGCCGCAAAGTCACGACTATCATAGCTCACCAACTTGATGATGAATGCACTCGAGGCTGTGAATTAATGAGCTGCATGATGAAGATAAACGGATTAGATCGAGGAGACGGCGGTCAAAATAAATGCTTAATGGCAGATGAGAGGAATTCAAGAGCCAGTAGAGATTAACGTTTATTGCCTCAAAATAAGAAAGCTACTCCTCCTCCGGTCAAATAGCTCTTTTTGTTGCTACACCTAGTGGAATTAACGCAATATGTTTGGGTGGCTTAAAAGTGCTCACAAACTTTTATATTGCCAGCAGCAGCAGCAGTTAAGCCATAAAAACGAATAGGAGAACGGGGTAGACGACGATTGCTGTATTCAAACACACGGCGTTGTTGAAAATTGCGGACTTTCTTTTTCCTTTATTTATTGAGCTCTTGTGCGGATGACAAGCCGAGTTGTAACGTGTTGAGTCACGCGCTCTCCGTGTCTTTAAACTCCTTCAGGAAGTCGAAAACGATTATAACAAAGCAAAGAGAGTTTTCCTTTTCTTTATAACTCAATTATTCACCATGCTCATTGAAAAATCTCTTTTTTGCTCTCACGACGACGATGGTGGCGCTTTTTGCTGCATCATTTTCTTTAAGCAGCTCTTTCCTCCTCCTTCCGAATATACATATATATTCATTAGTCAGGTGGCTTTCTTGAGCTTTTTTGACACATTTGAACAAACTCATCCCTTGCTGCTGCTGAGAAGAGAAAACGCTAATCCCGTCCATGAGCTGAGAGCTTTAGCACTCTCTGTGTGTCCATAGTAGAACGACTACATGTAGCAGTGGTAGCTAAAAGGCTTGTGTGTGCCTGTGTTTAGCCTCACGACCGACCCGGGTAGAGTCACGAATTTCCTTTTTGTAGCTCAATCATGAAGTTTAACGTCCTATAGTCCAGAGAAATGGCTAATCTCAGCTCTGAAGATGATGATGATGCTCGCTTTGATCGAAACAACTTTATTATTTGAACAAGCGGTTTTGTGGCTTTTGTGCCTCCTGTGGTGAGCGGAAAGGGCTTTTTTTCACTCAGACTGAGCTTCTATTCTGCCATGCAAAACCTATTAGCACGGTTTTCTAGAAATATGGCCATAAAAACACTCAGAAGCGACCAACTAAACACTTTCCTAATCTGACGTAGTCCAGTTTTGAATAGCTACAACTAATTACAAACGTGTTTTAACCTGTTCTATTTTGTTTTTCTAGTTTGAATCGTGTAACAAAGCATACTCCCGGTTGGAGAACCTGAAGACGCATCTCCGCTCACACACGGGTGAGAAGCCGTACACGTGTGAATTCCCTGGATGCACCAAGGCGTTCAGCAATGCCTCCGACAGGGCAAAGCACCAGAATAGGACACACTCCAATGAGGTAAGGGACCTTCTACTTAAAATTCAGTCTGGATTGCCAATCTGTCAAAAGATGAAGACATTGTTTGGATGATTTAGGTATTTTAAGAATTCATATTGTTTGCAGATTTCACTTTTATCCCCTTATTAAAAAGAATAACCACCAATTGTGTAACGTCTGAAGCTCATTATTTGTCTAGAATCCAAACAAGTGCATTATGAGAGGTTTTCTTTTCTTCAGCTGCCAGCTTAGGATTATTAAAAAGAACTGTGAAGAGAAGAAGCTTCTTTATATTTCTTTCCTTCAAGTGATGGTTGAACAAGACATATTTTCTCCTTTTAATTCTGATCTGGCATGACAATGGCTTTTTAGCACAAAACTGTATGTATTCCCCTCTCAGCATTGCTCTGGATTTTTAACAACAGTGAAACAACGTCATTCTCTTGTCAGAGAAAATTGGCTTTGCAAAACTTTGCGATTTGTCAAGAGGAGAAAGAGAGACAGGTTACGACGTCCATTTTGACTCTTGAGAGCTTGTCAGTCAAAAAGTCGTATTTATCACATCCAATTCTCATAATAGTGACAGTTACGTTTTAATTTCCCCTCTAGAAACCGTACGCGTGCAAGGCTCCCGGCTGCACCAAGCGCTACACAGACCCGTCTTCGCTGCGGAAGCATGTCAAGACGGTGCACGGGTTGGAGTTCTACACGAGTAAGCGGCACAAGGGGAGCAATGAGTGCAACGATGAGGACGGAAAGGGAGAAGACAAGAAGAAGGTTGGGAAGGCGGAGAAGGCTGTCAAGGCAAAGGCCACCGGGAAACCGAAGGCTAGGAAGGATTCTAAAAAGGTACATTGCAATGCAATGCATTGTGGTGTATACTGTACAATCATGAACATAAAACACTATATGAATGTTTATTTGCAGTCATCTCCAAGCGCAACTGCCACTCAAGCCGCTCAGCAAAGGCATCGCATTGAGGACGGCAACACCACCTCAGGCCATGGCAGCTGTCTACCAATAAGCGACAACAACGTGAGCACCACAGCCAATGACAGCGAGGCTGTGGCAGCCTCAGCAGGCATGGATGGAGGCTGGGATGTCAATGAGACTGACGATATTAACGTGAGCGTTTTAGCTACTTTGTAATGTGTCTTATTGTATTAATGGCTTCGTTTTCAGATGGCTGTTGCTGCCGCAATCGGTGTCGGCACGAGTGAAGAAGATGCGGAACCAATCATCCCTCAAAACCACATTCACAACAGACTGCACCCGAAGGGGAAGGGCGCCGCAAAGGCAAGATCAGGGGAGAGTGGTTTGGGCGAGATCAACAGGAGCATAGAGAAGATGTCGCTATCTAATCTGGAGCCGGCAATGGCTGGCGGCGGTGTCGGACCATCAAAGCTAAGCAGTAATAAAGCAATGCAACCGCAGCAAAACAGAAGGGACAGCGCGTGGACGAGCAGCACTGAAGGATATGGAAGCATGAAGTCTGGTCAGGACCACAGCCGTAGGTGCAGTGAGCTGTCCCAGGCATCCAACCTGTCCATGCGTGCTAATGTCACCTCACCCTGGAACAATCCTTCACTGTCGGCTGCTAGTTCAAGAAGATCAAGCGCTGCTGCTACAGCTACAGCAGCTACTGGGGCATCAGGACAACAGCAACAACAAGGGCTCTCCAGTCACATTGGCCGGTTACACCGCAAGGCACAGACACTCCAAAGTCCACTGACCTCACAAGACATGACTGGGAGGCAGTCTGTGATGAGTGATTGCACGGCAGCGTCCAGTGAAGGGCCTGCGGGACCTTCAACATATGCTGCAGGTAATGCAAGTAGTGGAGCTACAAGGAGAGCTTCAGACCCGGTTCGAGCAATGGATCGGAACTTTGCTACCGGTGGTGCCATCCCTAGACATAGAAGCTACAACCAGCTAAACAATCCTGCTCAACGGCCAGCTGTTCATGGCCAACCTGTCCGACCAGCTTCTGGAGAAGGCAGCACATCATTCCAAACCAACGGGTACAACACTCAGTTCAATCCGTATGGGACATTCCAGCAGCCACAGAACCCTGACCAGGCCATGTGGCCAGGCCAGAACCCACAACAATACCCTCAGCAGCCTTATAACCAGTACAACTACCAGCAACAGCAGCAATATGGTTACAACCAACAACAGTGGCAGCAACAACAATGGCAACAGCAGCAGCAGTCCTGGAACCAGAACGGAGAGTGGGCTCAGCCAGGGCGTGCTAGTGATGCCACACCGGCTGCCTCGTATCAAAGGACTTTAGAATATGTACAACAATGCCAGAATTGGACCGGTCCTGCACCGCAACAACAATGATGAAAATGCTCAAATATGATATTGTTTATACCGAAAATAAAGATCTCAGACACAAATCCAGACGTGGACAGCTTCCCGTTTTGGTCCTTAGCAGTTGTAAACGCTGTTAAAGCTCATTGACGGTTCCAGACTTTGCCGCGTGATTATATATTTCTATTTGTGAGCCTCTCTTTTTAAAGGGCACGTCGTTTCCTGCCTTGGCAGTGGAATTAAACTAAAGCAGGATAATCCTCTTCTTCCTTCTTTTTGTCTTCGGTTGGAAAAGTGAATCTCGCTCTTGGTCACAAATTTCAAGTTTTCTTGAGAGCGATTTCCAGCAGAGAATAACAATAATAAAAAAGTTTTCATTTTTCAGCGGTGACTTGACAGAATGAGCGCAAAAGCATTTCCGTAGCTGCGTTGTAACAATAGATGAAAAAACTGCCACTCAAAGTACGTATTTATCGACAATAAAGGAAAACCCCTGGAAAAAATATATAAACGCTCAAAACGCCGCCGCCTTTTATAACACTATTGTTATTTATCCCCAAACATCCGAAAGGTCAGCGTCGATGGTGTTATTATTCATTTCAGGGTTGCCATTTCAACATCATATAAAGCCGAATTACTCACATAATAGAGCTAAAATATTACCATAATGGCAACCCTGATTCCCTTCACCTGTTTTCTCCTCAAACCCAGACAGAGAGCAACGAATCAATCACGGCTAGAACAGGTTTTTCAAGGGTGATAATAACACATGTCTGCCTTTTCATATCTCAATAACACGTCTTTATGTTGTTGTTGCCGTCTAATCATTAGCTCGTGCAATATCTTTAGCGGTGTGTCTCAAGCTCGTTTTTGGTTCCTTCCCATCCATCTCGGGCGGAGGAGCTGTCAAAAGGGAAAATGACTTCACTAGACGCGCGGAGCAGCTAACAAGAAGGAAGGCGTTCGCTATGGTTGTTCAACGGGTGATCTATCTACCCAGCGCAGTAGGAACCGTCTTTTCTTTTATATTCCACCCCATTTCAAAGCTTCTTTTCACTGAAACTCCTCTTTCTGGGGTCAGAGAAACGAACTTTTTACGATTCCTTCCAAATTGGAGCTTGTTATTAACACGGACATTTCTATTGTTCACCGTTTTCGAGAACTGATGGAATTATTAACGAAAGAGAGGTTGTAAAATGTTGGTGGGTCCTTTTTCTGATATCGGTCTCATTCGTCAAATTAATGGCTGCAAATTGACCGCCGTCAGGTTTTTATGAGAGAGTTTGTGCGCAAAAAGTGGGAGGCAATTAACAGAAGTAGGGTTGTCATTTTTGCTTTAATAGAATGTAGTTGTAGTATTTTGTCCTTTCTTATATCTTGCAATTTATCAGTAACCCTAAATTGGTTATCAATCCATCTCTTTAAAACAACGGAAAAAATCCCGTCCTCCGTTTTGTCATTTTCTCCTCCACCGCCGCCTTCCAATTTTAACAGACAATTTAAATAGTTTCTTCCATGATTATGTGAACAATGTTGTCACAGCAAAAGTCACTTCATGGCTCTTGGACTCGTTATCGGATTCCTACCAGAAAAGAAGACTTTCAAAAAGGCAACCGATAATATCTCTAAAGAAACGAGATCTTCTTCTTCGGCGTCTCTAATGAAGTCATTGTATCGGCATTAAAAGAAGAAGAAGGAGCAACACTAGAGTTATTGGAATATTCTCTCCAGGGGTGAATTACCATATCTGAGCAACGTGGCCAACCCTCTCTCTAAAGCTTCTCTCTCCTGTCTAAAGACTAATGATATGGAAAAAGAAGAGAAAATAACAGGTCCGATCGCCAGAGGAGAAGAAAGAAAATCAGGCTGTCTTTATTTTTACGAGGGGTTGAGATTATTGGAAGGTGGCGGCTTCAGACATTCCAGGCTATGCCCCGTTTTTGGAGTGTAGTATTATTATTCAAGCCTTTCAATTTGAGGTTTCTGCCCCCAGGGAGGGATGACTGATGTCGTCGTCGTCCAAAAGCTCAGCCACTCAGCTCTTAAAACGTAACGACATTGTCTTCTTCGTTTTAGCATTCTTTGCTTTTGTAGCGCCTATAAACGGCTTGATTGAAAGGTAAAGGGTGCAGTTAGTTTTTACACAGGGCGATTTAGGTCGTTAAAAAGGGGTTTCAGAGGCATAAAATAGAGAGCTGCTCGCATTCCTCGTCTGATTGAGAAAAGCTTTATGTTTACTGTCATCACTGTTTTAAGAAGGCGATAAATTCGCTTATTGGATGAAAACAAGCTTTAAAAGAGCACAATATTGAAATTCCCCGTCCGGATGTTTCTCTTCAAAAATATTCGTTGTTGTTCAATGTCGGAAAACATGGGGAGTTGTTTTATATTTGCTGCAAGTGTTGCTTTGCATAAACACAACACCGCTCATCATATTATTATTATTACGTCTTGTCCGCGGCCGAGCGCAGGAGGGCGCGTTATTTGAGACGACACACATTCCAAATGTTGCCGACAACGGTTTTAAAGTGCACGCAGTTGTTATCGCCGTCCCTTATGAGGTATTAAATGCAGACAAATCTGTCTCATTTTAGGGGATGAATTTGTCTCCTGGGAGGACAGTTTTGACTCTTTTGCGGCGGTTTCCTTTCACTCAGTCGTTGCTAAAATTATCGCCCCCACAGGACTACATTGGTAGCACTGAGGTCGGTTCCACAACTGTTATCCATCTCCAAAGCTTTAATTGTCATTGTCACCGCTCTTCAAACGTCCAGCTCCGCACGATTTGGATCTGCAAAGAGCGGATGCTCAGTTTTGCTCACTTTTGGGGTCAGAGCCTAATTCCCTTTCTTGATCAGCGGAGCAGAATTGAAAAATTTCCCCCTTGCCGCTGCAATGAATGTATAAAAGCCGCTTGACGGTTAAATGAAGCGTGCTTAAAGAGTCGTCTGTAGTAGTGTTGGGAAATGGCAAAATACACACAGGAAGGATGTGTTTATTCATCCAAGAGGGTCAAATACGATCCTAAATACGGGTCCTGCCAAAGTTCTATTAATACTTGTTATAATTCGGTCCTCTGGTTTAACCGCCAAATCTGGAGAACAATAGTTTTTGGTCCTGATCTTTTTGTTGTTTTTGCCATTAGGGAAAATTGTGCTATAATAGGTAAGGCAAAGGAGAAAAACCGACAAACTCAGGTCTTAATCAGAAGCTTTTCAGCGGAATATTTCCAAGTATAATTGCATTTGCTGCTTTTGACGGCCAAGAAACAAACAAAAGTATAAGCGTTCCATTCTTCTTCTTCTTTGCATACCTTTAGCACCATTTGACAATGAAACACGAGAAGAGAATAATGGCACTGGGAGCAATTTCAGCTTCCTTTTCAGAAGAAAACGCCAATTTTGAACAATGAGAAAGCAGAGAAGCAATTTTCTCAAAGGAATTGAGCACAACAAAAGTATCACACATCAAGACAAACACGTACAGGGTTGACATGAGCAATAACAAACTAAACTCACGTAAAACGAATCTAAATCTACTCCACAAAGTAAACTTGTCACCCCTATGGAACCCCTCTCTGCATCCAAATCACTTCCTGCGAACCCCCTTCTTCAAGTTTTAAACCCTTCTCGTCACCGGAACTGCGAAGACACACTCAACCCCGACCGCCACATTCTGTGTGTTCACCGGCGTCCAATTTCAATCTACTCTTGTTTTCTTGGGAGGAAGATGACATTTGGAGGTACGACGAGAACTGCAAGAACAACATCTGCTGAAACGTGATGAATTATCGTTTTTCAACGTGTGGGATTTGTATGGAAGACAATCACGGGTCAAAAACATATGAATAAGCTCATTCACTTGAAGCTGTTCTCACTGTTTGTAGTCTTATTTTATGCACGGAAGACAGCCCCTCCCAAAGCATTAGAATAGAGATATACACAAAATCCTCTAAATGAGGAACCAAGAGACACACACACTCGGAAAAATGGACCCATTTAGAGCTTGGAAAGACCATTTCTCCTACATTTTTAGTGCATACTACACTTTTTTGGCCTGCCGCTGCGCTGCTCAGAACGGTATCGTTTTAGCGCCTATTACTGTCAAAGCGACATAGCAGCGAGGCAGAGTAAACGACGTAGAGAGGGATAAATACCACTTATTTTTCTTCCAAGGGGATTTTTAACTTGTCTCTGAAGAGGAGAAAGCGGCCGAATATACAAGAAAAGAGTAAAGATCTCAAGGTGCAAAAATTCTTTTGACTTTTTCCACCGTAAAAACTTGAATGAAGAAGAAGTGCTTCTTGACTATTTCTCTTCCTCTTTCCGAGATAATCTCCTTTGAGAGGAAAAGGAGCATGACGTCTCAATTCTTCCGATCATCTTCCAAAGAGTCTTGGCATCAAACAGTGGCAAGAAAGACTCAGGATCATCACCACTGATAAAGTCGAGGCAAACAATTTGTCCGAAATGCCAAACACCGCCGGGAGTATTCTCGATAGAAGAAACCACCACAAGGGTAATTTATGAACCTCTTTTCCCCGACACGGCGACCTGCTTGTGTTACATTTGGGCCAAGCCAAGCAGCTTTTTAATCTGATTGACAAGGGAAGACTCAGCTTGTGCGTATACCGCCGACTGAGCCTGGAACGCGATAGACCGGCGCTATCTCCCTCTCTCTCAAGGAGAATGCATTAAAAGTGTATTTTAGGAGGAGAACCCTTTTTCAGGTCACGGAAACATTTTTCCGGCATATTATGAAGATGTAGATCAATGAGGACGTTACAGATTGTCATGCTGGTCTTGGAATCCGTTGAAAAAAGACTGTTGTTTTTTCCCGCCATTGTAGAGGAGAAAACTATATTGAATGAAAACGGTTTTTCATGACGTCTCTGTTGGCTGCTGTCCCAATCCCGCCCTATTTTTGACCCTGCTTGTGATATTTTGGTGTGTTGCAAAGACGTTTTTGCCGTCTTTTCAAACTGGTCAACAAGCTGAAGAAGAAGTCACCTTTGGTTGCAGCAACCACGAAGAAAAGTAAAAAGAGGGCAAAGCCGTAAAATAGAGGAGGAGGTGCAAGCAAAAAACTATTTTAAGGAGAAATGGTTGCTCTCTGTAGACAATATGTCTTCATGCCATAAACCAAAGACGGGCTAAAGAGGCAAAAGCCATAAGTTGCCTCCTTAGCGCAGCATGTCACACAGGACAAAAGCAGGAGGGTTAGGAAGGTGGGCCACTGAAGAAAAAATATAGCTTCTCTCTCTTTTGCCAAACAAGCTTGAAGGAGAAGCAATAACTGTTGCCAGCTAATTATCACGACGAGCTTCAAATCTTCGTCTTTTTACATGAAAAGGGAGCAGTAACCTCACGACGATGGAGACTTTGTAAAACATGCTCGTCCAAGGACTTGTTCTTCAAGTTCATTGTCACCTTTCAAATGTGTTTTAAGGGTGAACCATCGAGAACAAAGATGCTTTTTCATGAAGGGTCATATTTTGAGGGTGATTTGAACGACATTTAAAGCGTGAAATGAGTGCTAGAAAGCCCATTTGTTGGATTATATGTAAAGAGTCCTTCTAATGCCCCTTTTAAGACGTTTCCCATAAATAAGCTTTTTGTACTACAACTACCACCACCACCACCACCGGTGCTTTTAAAAAGCGTGAGAAAGGATTCGCTGTGCATATGAAGTTGTCAACTCCCGTGGCTGGAATTTCAACGTCGCATAAAAATGTTCCTTCTGACACCCAAAGACTTCTTCTTCTTCATATTTCGCCACGACGTCGTAAATTCAAACCAACAAATCATCTGCTGACCAAAAGAAGAATATAACGTTTTATTGCCACTATATCTCGCTCTGCAACCAAAAGAGACTCGTAAAGATAAAGCAAGTGCATTTTGGGCCCTCCTTCGTATAACTTATATTATAGTGTTGTGATAATATTTGGTGGCCAGGAGCATCAATCTGTCCGGACAGAGTGCTCGTAATAATCTTTTTAAAGGGGAATGCACTATAAAGACATGAAGAAAACTCCTCTTGGATAATTGGCATTGGTTTTACATCTTGTGTGTGTATACGACACAGCCTCGGTCTCAATCTGGAGAGAGAGATTTCATCGTCGTCTTGGAACTGCATTGGGAGATACTCTGAAATAGAAATAAAAGATGCCAACCTTATTCTTAGTCTGCCGCTAGCAAAGATGAGAGTGCAGAAATTCATGTTATTCTATCCGCAACATTATTGCGTGGCCCCAATTTCAAAGCAAGACTGTTTCTCTCTCTCTCTCTCTCTCTCTCTCTCCTTCCATTTCGCGTTTACGACCAACAAAATTGTGATTTTACGCCCCGCGGGAAAGAGCATTTTTTCGCAGCTCGGTTGAACAAGCGTGCAGCCGCAAGAGACCGAAAATGAAGATGTTTAGAAATGGGACGAGGAGGAGAAAGAATATAATATTGCTCTCTCTCTCTCTCTCTCTCTCTCTCTCTCTCTCGTCTCCTTTTTAAAGTGGAGGAATGTCATGTAGTGGAAACTTTCGGTCACCCGCAAAGCATAAAAGTTGCGCATGCTGCGATAGAGACATGTTGTTTTCCGTTGTTTCAAAAGCCGATTTTGTTATTTTCTCCTCCAGTCTCTTCATTATCCGCTAAACAGAATTAACGCTGTGACAAATAAGGTTTTCGGTACCACCGGCTGAGAGGAGATAGAGAGAATAATAACAACAACTAAGATGAACTTTGTGGGTTAAAAGAGGATCAGCAAGAGGATAAAGTGGGTCCAGAAATCCGCCTGGGAACATTATTCAATTTTCAAACGTTTTTTGTTATTGAAAAATGCTCCTTCTCACCTGCATTATTTCAACATATGAGCATTTGATGCATTTTAGATTGGGAAGTTTTAGGGATAAGATGAAATAGTTTCTGAGACCCAATTTCCATTCCACCACTTCGCACGTGCCCTTAAAATTGACACTATTTTGCCACCGATAAAACATATCAGGGTTGCCAGATAAGCTTTTAACAACTCAGAAACGTCCTAAAATAAACCATTATATGCATGTAAAAATCAGGCGACCCTTCGATAAAAGCCCCCAATCAAGTGGTAAAAGCTTCATTTGGATTAAAATGGGAAAAATCTCCAACGATTAAAACCTAAAATAATTCTCACTTTTATGGCATGGACAGCTACGCTTCGATGCTCCGCCGTATCTATTTTGACTGATAAGCGCTTTCGGTTGTATTTTTATTGTAATCGTTATGGCCGCAAAATGCATCGATTTCAAGCATACAAATCAAACGAATTAGGATGAATATTATATTTCCCAAGCCCATTATGACTCAGCAGATTCTAGAGCGATGCTCAATAATGCACCAGCTTGTTTGTAAAATAATCTTTGAGAGGTGGTCAACCTTGAACTAGATATTTTGTTAAAAAGTTTATCTTTGTGTGAAGAAGTTGAAGTGGAAGCGCGATATTTGATGTCCTTTCTTAAGTTTGAACACCTCTCTCTGAAGCATTCTTGTAAAAGTACAAATTCAATTCTAACCTATTTTAAGCTAATTTTAGGTATTATTTGCAATTTTTTTCCCTGGATATTACTACAGATTGAAGATGTAAAGTATATCCTTATACTTTCAATTCAGGCATAGCTCTTCCAATATTGAACTCCATCTCCCCTGCCGAGGATATAAATAAAGCCCCTAAAACCTTAAAATATCAATTTCCCCGTTTTTCTCACATGTCAAAAAGTCCAATCCACTGAGCTACAACCTCGAATCCACCGCCTTTCAACATCAATGCTTTCAACTCTTTTCCTTTCGTTCTTGACAGCACCTCATTGTCTCGTCATGCGAGTTCTCACTTGGAAAACACGAAACTGACCAGAAAATGAAAAAGGAACATAATCGGGGTTATTTTATGCTCGTTCACTGTTATTACAATCATTTTCGATAAAATTGCGGGAAATGAATGCTTTGAGGACATTTTCTATGATTGTTTTCTGCAAATGTCACTATAATAATGAGTGGTAAGTCATGTAAGACTAGGAAAAGTGCATGTTACGCACTGAGTACTTTACCTTAAAAGTGTCTTTTTAAACAATCTTTTCTTCCTTCCCATTTTCACTCGTGTCATCATCATTTTGTTGAGGACAATTTCCGGTGCTTAAAAGAGCATTATTATTACTATAAAACTGGCTGCAGACATACAAAGAGAACTGAGAGAAGAGTGTGGCAAAATGAAGCTAGTTTCATTTCTCAATCAACAGGTTGTTGAACGAAAAAAAACGAGATATCTCCATTACTCACCCGGGGCTGAAATTGATTATTTTCCCCCTTCTCCCTCCTCATGGAATTAACCATTTAACCGTTTCAAAATGTGTGTGAATGAGAAATCAAGTCTTGTTCGGGGAAGCAGCGCTTTTAAGAGCAGTCTTTTTAAACCGTGTGGAGGGGGTCGCAGAAAAAGACTTAAATTAGTCATTAGATGAGTCGACTCTGGCTTTGTTTTGTCCATGATGTCTTTCTTTCATCTGTCTTGTGAATGCGAAAAGTGCGCAGTCATGCTCGCCTCCAGTGGCATCAATATCCCTTGAAATTAAACCTGTACGAAATCCTAGAAGAATATAAATCGTCGAGTTGGAGGGAAAAAATGAGGTTGAATTTCGCCTCCGTCTTCCGCTATCATATTTCAAGAATAAGCTTTTTCCTGCTGCTGGAGGGGTCATTTTCATAAGTGGACTTATTATGATATAGTCAAAGCATGGGCCGGACATTATTCATCTTCGTTTTGGTTTCCACAGTCTATTCCTGTCCAGTTCCCCCAAAGGGTGTTAATCTCCTCTAAATGCTTCTCCTCAACAGCTTTTAATGACTACTGTCTTCCTTTCTTCTTCCTTACTGAGAACCTGCAGCAGCAGACCGGACAACGAACGGGTCACTGCACCACCAACAGCAACTACTACCCGCCTACTCTGCAGCAGCTCAAAATCACTTCTTGGCAGTCTGGAGTTGCTCAGCTCTTGTTCTCTTACTTTTTTCCCTTCAGAAAAAAGGAATGGGAGCTCGTTTTCTTTTTTCTTCTTCTACCTTTTGGACGACGGACAACTTGAGCAGCAGCAGCAACTTGAGCACAGGAAGAAGAAGAAGAAAGAGAAGCTGTAAATGAAGAGATTTTCCAAGTCGCGCGCAAATAGTTTTTAGGTGTTTGAACGCACTGCGGCCGCGGCGGCGGCGTAGCCCGTTGCAGGGTGAGCGCGCGCTTCGAAGCCGGTCTGTAGGTTCGGTTGGTACTCCGAGCTCACCTTGTTTGTCTGTGTCACACACTTAGTGCTAAGTGGAGACCCGATTCGAGCGGACACAACCGTCTCTTAAAACCGAGACTGGTGCCAAAAGAGTTCGAGTTATGCCTCAACGAATGGGTTCAAGAGCAGACTGAGTTATAGTGCAAATCGGAATACATGCAGAATGCAGTGAAGTTGTGTTCAAACTGAAGACAAGTACAAATAATAATTGTAACCATAAGTAGTGAAAATGTTGGACAAGAACGGAGTCCCCTTGCAATTCCCTCCATCGGCGTTCAGCGCGTTCTCCGCGTCCGCCGCAGCCGCGGGGTTCGACCCTCGCGCCGCAGCCTCCGCCTGGGACGCCCGCCTGGCGCACCCCGGCATGACCGCGGCCGCAGCGGCGCACGCGCATGCGCACGGAGCCCACGTCGGGTAAGCAACATTCCGCAACTCTTGTTGTTATTACTATCTGATGACCCGGCGTCAATGTCACTGCAGCAGCAGCAACCCCTGTGGCGACTGCCATCAAAATATTATTAGTCCTACAAATCGGTGGAGTCACAAGAAGTCCAAGAGTTAACTTTGGCGAGAGGTTATTTTTCCATGAGAAAAAAATGTTGGAAGAATGTTGAGTTTTGATGATGAGTTTTTTGTTCTCCATCTTTTGCGGGCGGACATCATTTATCAGAATCAAATAGAATGAGAGAGAGAGAGAGAGAGAGAAAGGAACATGAGATTGAACAAGACGGACAGTGAAGAAGAACAACCATTTTTATCAAATATTCAGCTTGAAAAACACAAGAAGTTTTCAAGTGTTTTCCTTCATTCACCATTTTCTCCGTTTCCTAATCCTCTCCTTTTTCAAAGACGTTGTCCCAATATAATAAACTTCCCCCAAAAGTCAGCGGGGTAATCTCCCAAATCCGGCATTAATTGTCTGAAAATCAATATTAAACTTAGCGCGGCACCGGTTGATTGACACTAACTGGAGCTCGATCAGATAGTCCGAAGTGTAAATCTAGTTGGTGGTCACCCCAAACCCACAAGGAGGTCAAAAAATTCCGAGATCACAGATCGTATTATTTGTCTAACTGAAAATAAATTTCGAAATTTGCTAATGATTATTTTCTCTGGTCAAATTGAGATGTGACCATGATTGTTTTTACGACCACGATCAAATTTCAGAAATCAATTTTCATGAGAGTAATAACTCTTTTCTGCGAGGGACCCAAAAGCTTTTTGCTGAGTGGGGAAAACAACAAATAATGATAATGACAGAGTGCCTTGGAAAAGCCGAAAGCACACTGCTAGGCAATAACAATTGATGGTCAAAAGGGTTTCTTCTCTAACGCCGCAGGTACTAATTACAATACCTGGCCAAAAACAAAGAACAACCCAATCGTTGCAGTTTCCAAGATGGCTTCATTAAGTGTGGAGGTGGGTGTGTCACTTTATCTGACCGGTAATAATTCCTCATCAATAGGATCTCTCTAAATGGCCGTGTGGCTATAAAACTCTTTTCCTCCCAATACACATTTTAACGGCCTCTGAAATTCTCCTCATTTCTCTCTCTCTCTCTCTCTCTCTCTCTCTCTCTCTTCTCTTTCATGAATGTCGTTATTGCTGTTGGAATTTGCTACATCTTGTTTCAGAGCAAGAGATTTGTTTGAGCAAACAGCAATTTGCGAGGTTAGACATTGTTGTACATATGCTCAGCTCTCAACCCTTCTCTTCAAGCATCGTAAACGTAGCGCGAAATGAAAGCCAAGAAAGGCGTGACGACAACTCAGTTCAATATTTGCTCTCGACACCTTTTGAGACAAAACACTTGAAATGGAGCAAAAAAGAAGGCAAACAAGCATTTCGAGGGCAATTTGTTGTGACAAGATGTAGCATTTGCTTTAAACAGTCAATCAAACCCGAGCAGGTTTTACAATTTTATCCACACCGGGATCAGGTTTCCATTTATTTTGACTTTCCAATATTGGGACCGTCTGCAAAAAAACAATCGCATGAAACCGATATCAACTGATTTTGATCTCTGTATAAAATTTTGCCCAATTGACTTTTTTACCCGATGACATATTTGAAAGAATAATTCTTCCACCGCATGCTTTTATATGTTTTGAAATCACAAAAACTTTTTATCTCGCTTCTAATCTCAAGAGGCTTTTTTCATAAATGTCCTGAATTTCCGGATTGTATTTCATATCCTCGGGGGATTCGAAAATCGCCACAAAGCTGCTTTTAAAACGTGTCGATGAAATAAAAGCGTTTTAAGCCCCCTTCACTCTCGGGATACGGAGATAAAAAAACTCTGTTATTGTTAAGGCATCGATTACTCGAAAATCAGTCATCAAAAACGTTAACAGCTCGTTATCGAGTGGGACACATGTCAGAAATTTTGGAATGCTCCCGATTTGGAAATCGGCCTTTATTTTTAAGTTTTTGGGTGTGTGACATCCTGTGAGAAAAGTGTATCAATTTGTTTCTTGAAGGGCAAACAAGGGATAATCATAATACCAAAAAATGACCTTCTCTGACCGTATAATCTAGTGGAAAACACACATTCTTTTTGTGTCGAGAGGTCTGTGCGCGGAATCTCAAGTATTCTTAATTAAAATGTTCTTCTCTCTGCATCGTTCCTTATTTGGCCTATCATCATCAACGATGCGGCGGCCGCAATGGAACAACCAAACGCTTATCAGCTCCATTCTGCAAACGCCGTCAGAGATAGAATTAAAGAAAGAAGAAGAAGAAAGAAGGCTATCTCAATCTCTTTCTTATTCTGACGCCCTTCTCTCGCCAGGAGAAACAGAGAGAGAGACTCATGTCAGTACAGTGACAACCATCGCATGCGAATATTACACACGTCAGAATGCTACAAGAAATGAAACAAATGCCAGATGGGAGGATGAGAACTTTACACATCTTGCAGGTTCCCTCCACCAAACTTTGGCGATGCCGCGACAGCCGCGGGTGCGTCGGCGGCACTCTTCGGCCTGCCGCCGCCACCGTCACTATCCCCAACCTACCTCAACGCCCTTCAGCAGCAGCACTCCGCGGCCGCGGCGGCCGCAGCTGCGCCGAGTTCGCCGTCGTCCGCCACCATGGCCGCGGCGGCCGCGTCTGCGTCCATTCAGAGGTCCCACCAGGAGTACTTGAATGCGGCCGCGCAGAGATTAGGAGAGATTCAAGCTTCAGCCGGGCTAGTAGATCCTATGGCTTTGGAAGGTAATTTCGACTATTCATATAATTCAACTGTAACTGGAATTCAACATGGTTTTATTCTCTAGCCTCTCGTCGTGCCAATCGTAAGCGTGCCATGTCCACCTCCCCCTACCCAGGCGACCTAGACCTCGCCACCCTCATCCGCTACTCCCCCTCAGCCTCCCTCACCCTGCTCAACGCCGCCGCCTCAAACGCCGTGGCCGCAGCCGGCGGCAGCCCCAGCTCCAGCGGCTCCTTCTCCCACCTGTCAGGCGGCGCACTCAGCCCAGCGCTCAGCCACGCCGTCGCCCTTCAGAACGCGCACCTTCAGCTGCAGGCGCATCTCATCAGGTCGGCGTCCACGTCACCGTACATGTCGCCCCAGAACTCGTTGCAGAACACGCTGCTGCACTCAGCTGCTGCGGCAGCGGCTGCAGCTGCCAACTCGAGTACGGCCCCGACCAGTGCTGCTCCTACAACCCCTTACTTCCCTCTGTTCGGCGCTACGAGTAGTGCGGCTACCACCGGCACCACAAGCTGCTCTTCACCGTCGCTAGCGCTGACCACAGACAAGCTGGCGGACACGAAGCTCAGCCCGAAGCAGCATATGGAGCACTCATCCAACGTGGTATCAAGCACCATCGAAGATGAAGAGAGCAGCAGCAAGGACAGCGGATCGCCTCGAGGAGCAATAAAGGTATGACAACAACCCCCACTCAGACGATGTTACCTTTTCAATACGCTGTAAAATATAGAGCTCCTTTTATACCCTGTCATCGAGACATAAAATATGTCAACAACAAAGGCCCTCCTTAACTTTATATCTCCCATTACAGCGTGAAGGCGTCCACGGTCACCTGGGCACGCACTCACAGCACCAACACCTCTATCAACAACATCTTCACCCCCACCAGCAGAGTCTTTCATCAACCACGCCCCCGAAGGCGGCGTCAGGCGGCAGCAAGCGCAAGTCCTCCATCTCAGCCACAGCCGCTGCTGAGGCCCACGCCATGCGCGCTGGGGCTGGAGCCAGTGACGGTGCCAGCTTCGACATGCACGGCGTGAAGGTGAAGGATGAGCCCGACTTCATCGAGACCCACTGTCATTGGATCGGCTGTGACCGGGAGTACAACACTCAGGATCAATTGGTTAAGGTCAGTCGAGAAACAATAAAGTCTGGCTTCGATTGGGGGGCCAATTACGTCCTTATACGTTGCCTTGTAAAAGATGAAAGAGGAGGAGGAGGAGGGACAGATTTACAGCCTGAAAGAAAAGGAGATCGGCCCACCGCTCTACTTTTTTCGTGTTACCTCTTCTGCGTTTCAATCAACCGGATTTGGGGCACCAGTCAGATCCTTTTTATTTCTCTGCTATCTCCACTCCTCCATTTTATACAACTATACTACCTGCTGAAAGGACCTCTCCTGGCATACTTTAGCCCGATTTTAACCCCAGTCGCCAACGTCGACGACTTAACTTCTTTTTTGGGAAGAGTGAGAGCCATAAATCGAATTCGGGGCAACTGTACAAGAGGGGAATAAAATGCAAATCTTGACCCATTTTACTGCCGGCATCCTGTGCTACAGAATACCTTTTTCCAATCCTGTTAACCTTTTAACAACATTATTTCCTTTTTACAGCACCTGAACAATGATCACATTGCCGCGAATAAGAAGAACTTCATCTGCCAGTGGAAGGAGTGCAGCCGTGAGGAGAAGCCGTTCAAGGCCCAGTACATGCTTGTCGTCCACATGAGGAGACACACCGGAGAGAAGCCGCACAGATGCACGGTAATAGACACACTTTTGTCGTCAATGGTCATGGTTTAATGTCTTCATTCCGTTACAGTTTGAGAACTGTGCCAAAGCATACTCCCGGTTGGAGAACCTGAAGACACATCTCCGCTCACACACGGGTGAGAAGCCATACACGTGTGAGTTCCCTGGATGCACCAAGGCGTTCAGCAATGCCTCCGACAGGGCAAAGCACCAGAACAGGACCCACTCTAACGAGGTAGGCTCCATTCTTTTAATAATATGCCCTAAAATAAATGCATGCAAGAGATTGCAGAGGCGATTTGCCAGAATGAGATTACAGGCTTGTTATAGAGCTGAGCATTTCATGTAAATTGGCATTCATTATGAAAATTGGTAATGTCTCGTAATTACATCCTTTGGCGTATGTGTGTGTGTATAAAACATGCAAGGAGGAAGGCTTGAAAATGATATAGTTAATCAAGTCATCTCACTTACATGGCTGCTTACAGAGCTAGGTTTGCTTTTCGTGGCTCTGCATGATCTTTCATGCCAATTATTGCATGTTTCTCCCATTTCCCGGAGGAGGAAATCAAGAGAGCTAAGAAAAGACATCCTTTGAAAGAGCATATGAAAAGGAGCCCTGTCGAATTCAAGTCAGAGATGATGGGTTCTGAAGAGGAAGAAGAAGCTCTAGTTGTTCCTTTTCCTTCTTCTTCTTCTTCCAAGCACGAAATGAAACCTGAGAATGAACTGGCTGTAATTAAAATAGGCTCGGCCGTTCCTTCTTCTAGACATAAGTAAGGGGGCGAGACGAGATATGGGAGAAGTAGAAGCAAAATGGCTTGTAAGGTAGCAGCAGCAGAGTGAAATGAGCTCCAGTCTATTTAGCCGCTCCTACTTCAATTTTGCTGCTGCTCTGGTTTTGTCAAGTCATTAAGCGAGAGTTAAGAACATTTTTGGCTGTACAATGAACGGCGATAAGAGGTAGATGATTAATTCCATGACTTGAGCATATCTTTAACCTTCCTTAACTTTTTATCCATCTATTTCTGTCCGCCTAATTCTATCTCCTCCTTCCCTTTTTCTTGCTGCTCCGTCTAGGATTGATCTCAGGTTGGTTAAACGATTCGAAACGGAAAATTCCAATGTCATACCTTGCCTCGAAAGCAATAAATCCTCAACTGTGTTTTCCTTTCCCTCCTTAGAAACCGTACGCCTGCAAGGCCCCCGGCTGCACCAAGCGCTATACAGACCCATCGTCTCTGCGGAAGCATGTCAAGACCGTGCACGGAGCTGAGTTCTATGCTAACAAGAGGCACAAGGGCAACAGCTATGAGGATAGGGCCAATGACGGCGCGGATCCAAACACGCCAAGGAGTGTGTCAACCATCAAATCAGAGGTAAACACATCATATGATTACATCACTTGTTATTGTTCTAACAAGTATATCATAATTCTAGCTGGACACCTCCCCTGCCGCACCCATCTCCCCACCAGACGAGCACAGCAGCAACGGCGGTGGCAGCAACAGCGGCAGCAACCACAGCAGCGGCAACGGAGCCAACGGCGCCGTCGTGGCCGCCAACAACCAGCACCTGCAACATCAACAACATCTCCTCGGCCTCGGCCTTCCACTCAGCGACAGCAACATCTCCACCACGGACGAGTGCATGGCTGGGCAGGTCACGGTCACGCCGCCCGTCTACTGCAACCTGGACGAGCCGGAAGACCTCAACGTAAGTTTTGCGATAGCCTCATTCGTTGAAATCACCGCTAACTTGCTTTCATTACAGATGGCAGTTGCTGCTGCAATCGGCGTTGGTAATGATGACGACCCAGTGCTCAACCCGGGCAACAACCCAATGCTGGGTAGTGCCAACGCGCGCCTGCACAACAAGATGAAGATGCCTCAGCGTCTGCCGACGTCAGGTGTGGCCGCGTTGGGTGACATCAACAGAAGCATTGAGAAGATGAGTCTTGGCACTGGTTGTGGTGGAACTCAGCAGCAGCCCATGGCCAAGACCAACCTGTACAACAACCATAACAACAAGCAGCAGCAGAGAAGGGATAGTAACTGGACCAACAGCACTGAGGGCTACGGCAGCATGCGATCCTCTGATCAGTCTATGGTTAGTAGACGATGCAGTGAGGTTTCGGGAATGTCTGTCGGGTCGAACTTCTCTACGACCGCGGTGCGGAACTCACCCTGGATGGACCACTCAGCGCCGAGCTCCAGGCGTTCCAGTCTGGCAGGAGGTCATGACATGTCTCAGCAGCAGATGGGTCGAGGTGTAAACCCGCATCTGAACAGACTACAGCAGAAGGCTGAGTCAATGCAGAGTCCTGTCCCACCACCGATGGCTTCGCAAGATCTGTCTGGTCGCCAGTCCGCAATGTCGGACTGCAGCATGGTCGGCCAGCAGCAACAGCAACAACAGCACCAGATGTACCTTCAGCAGCAACAACAACAGGGCTCACGCAGAGCCTCCGACCCTGGCCGCCTGGTTGACAGGAGCAACTACAATGCGGCCACGGGTACTGGAGGTGGGCTAGCCAGGCACAGGAGCTTCACTGAGTTGAATGGGCAGCAGCAGCGAGTGCCTATTCACGGCCAGCAGATTAGAGGCATGGCCAACTACAACCAGAGTGGTCAGATGGGTTCAATGCAGGGAGGCATGAACCAGTTCAGTGCTCAGCAGCAGAACTTCCAACAACAACAAGGCATGAATCAGTTCCAAGGTTTCAATGGTGCAAGCAATAGCCAGCAACAGCAGCAAGCCCCACCCCCAAGCTACAACCAATCTCAGCAACAGGGATGGCAGCAGCAACAACAAGCTGGCTATAACGGTGCCAACAACAACACTTTTGCAACTCCACAGCAACAGCAATTCCAGCAGCCTAATGGTGCCAATACATTCAATGCTCAGTCTCAGCAGCAACAACAACAGTCCTTCCAGCAACAACAACAGCAGTGGCAGCAACAACAAGGCTGGACACAGCAGCAGCAGCAAACCTGGCAGCAGCAACAACAAGCTAATAATGGCACCCTGCCCAATGTGAAGCCCTCTGATCCGTACCAGCGCACACGGGATTATGTGCAGCAGATCCCAAACTGGAATGGCGGTTCTTCCTCCTGAGAAGTGCATAGCTGAGCCTTTCTTTTCTCTTATGATGAAGTGGGCTCGAAAACGCAGCTCAAAGTGTCGAACATCTGTGATCTCAAACACGAAGCTAAGATATAATTTTATGGGAGGAGGAGGAGAAGCCCCTCCAGGGCTGAATTTTCCAAGGAAAAAATTATATACAAATCAGTCTGCTTACGTTATAATCATATCTCGTTTGGAAGAGAACCTGGATCTCAAAAGTATGTCTCAATAGTGATGAAATAAGATGATTAATAATTGTTACCCCGATATCTATATTATACATAACAAAGAGAATAAACCGACGACCATGATCTCATAATATAATTAAAACACGCTGCATTCTTTTTATTATTCTTGGTTAAATGTTAATGTTCGTTTTCTTGGCCTGTGGAATGTATGACGCCTTCTTTTTTTATTTCCCGCTGCGATCCCGCTCTCCTTTTTAACCACTTTATAACGGCGGCCTCAATCAGGGAAAAACAATGAAATGGGGATATCCGTTTTGAGGCAGTTTATACTTTTTTCTACAGCGTCATCCTGGTCGAAGAAAACCCACCCGCGCCGAGCTCAATATTATGATACGGCCGTATCACTTTTTGGGTCACACAGCAAGGGGGCGAAAGTCATTTTAAAGACAATTTTGTGGGGGCTGAAAAAGTTCTTTAGTTTTGGGCCAGAGCTTTTTAATTGGAAGAAGAAGTTGAGTCTAAATACCAGTGGGTAATATCGGAAATTCTTCGCTATGGTCACGAAAATGTTGTGAGCATTTTTGAGGCATTTAGATTGATTAAGTTGGAAAGAGAGGTCTGTAGGAATTGTCATTGTCTTTAAATCGTGCATCTTTGATCATATTTAGATCATTTGAAAGAAAATACTCTTGAATATAAAGCTCATTATCGCAACCATGATTCGCCAGTTTTAATACTCTCTGCACTATTATTCGTGTAGGAAGCAGCAGAAAATAGAATAAAATCAACTCATCATTGTTGGCTTAACGAGGAGGTTTAAAATAAGATAATGCTTGGATTTCACCATAACCATGCAGTAATAATAATAAGTTTCTATTTGACTGATGGGACTCCATTCCGAGAATACCTTGACGAAATTCTTGAAATATCATGTTCATGTTGTGACATGATTGAAACCGACCTCACAACAAACAAACAAATAACTCGTTCTTCTTCATATTATATGCCAAGAATATGCATAATCGTTACATGATTTACCCTCCACATTCATGCAATCACGATAAAACGATATTAATAAAAGCAGGGATGCCATTATGGATCATATGCAAACTTATCGGAGGATTCCAATAACGTATAAAATTCTTTCAAACTGTCAACCCTTAGACAACCCATGCATCATAAGAGGAAGCGAGCTCGTCTCCGTGTTTGCTCGTAAGTATTTAATTGGCGGTTCTGCTTTAATCACAATGGATCTTCTTCATTATAACCACAGTGGATCGATCACACGATATAATAATGCCAGTTGACACCCAAGCCACGGTTTGTTTGCCGTTTTGTGCACTTTAACACGTTAATTAAGGAAGAAGATAGAGGTGGTTTATGCACGAAAGCATGTGCAATAATTCCCCGTTTAGCTCGTTAGAAGATAAGTCACACGATTCAGTTTCCCCGTATCTTGTAACAAGCACGCAATGTTTCATTCTTCTCAAGAATCCCTCCTTATTATTACCAACAAAGAGCTGTAACGACAACATCTTCAATTATAGCCGAGTTCCAAACAACCGAAAATCATCATCATTACGTCGGACACATCGAGGAGGAGGCAGCAAATTCTTCACCCCCATTTCTCATCTTTCTTCTTCCACTCCACACGAAGACGAAGCTGCTGGGGCCCCTTTTTAACGTCTCAATCTCAAGCCTGAGCTTGTTGCTGCCGCTGCTTCTTAGAAGCCCTCCAAGGAGATGGCTTGTTGGAGAGAATGATTATAAACTTCTTCTCCTTTCTTCTCTGCCTCCAAGCGCTTGCTGGCAGCACCTACCTTTGCACCTATCTTCTAGACACCCAAGCCGGTCTCTATTCAAGCAAAAGCAGGCTGATTATGATCGTAAGTTTTCCTTTTTCTTCTTTTTCTTCCACGGTGAGCATCTTTTCATGACTTGATCCTTTTGCTTCGTCTCGGTTGTTGTCTACCTATCAATTTTCGTGGTAGAGAGAGAGAGAGAGAGAGAGAGATGTGATGAGAGTGTGAAGGCATTAATTAGAAAATTGCTGGCTGCTCATGTGCAGAGGTCAGCAGCAGACTGTCGAAAGAGGAGAAGAACTCAAAGGAGCTCATTTTCATGTGTTGGCAGATGACGACAGTTGGAGGAAAGAACAAAAAACGAAGTCAATCATTATTAACCCAGCAGCAGCAGACGGAGAAATAGAAGCAGAAGTCTAAGCACTGGTAATGAGACCTCCTGTATAAGTAGCATCGGCGGTGGACGGAAATCATCGCCGCCGTAAGCCCGCTCAAAAGTGAAGCTCTCCTTGCATGTGAGCTTCCCACTTAAGATATAAGAAGAGCGTCGGCGGCTCTCATGCTCTTTATCACGTTCACAGCTCAAAATCTCTTGCAAAAAGATGAGAGAGGAAACGACTGAATATTTTCCCCTTTTTTCGCCTTCTCACAGCTCGTCATATAAGTTATCGGAATTCTTTCTTCCTCGAGAGAGAAGAGAAGGAGTCATCGGGGTCAAGTGTGTATATCTTGGATCTGTCCATTCAACAGGCGCTGTCACATAAAAAACGAAACGACGAAGACGACGTCAAAAGAGAAAATAGAGCTTTAAAAACTGGTTAGAGCCCAGAGATTGGGAAAAAAGACCGTCGTCTCGCTCATATTCTAGCTGCTCACCCATCGGCACATGCCAAAACAAAACGGATGAGCTGAGCAGCCCAAACAACTGTCTTGAAGCGAGAAAAGCTGAGGGCGCGATCCATCTCAAGACTGATTAAAAAGCATGGAGAACGAGGAGCGAGCGTGCTGCTTATTATTGTTCGATGATTGGCCCCAAGCTTCATCCTCATCTATCTCTCCTGAAACCGGAGGAGCCAATTATGAACACCATGATGAATATGGATTCAGATTTGGCAGGAGAAACTGTTGGTTTGATTTCAACAGAATCAAACTCTCTTGGCAAGATCCAATTAACATTCTGCTTGCGCGTCAGTTTCACGTGCGTGTAGAAGGAACTAAATGAAGACGTCCAACTGGGCTTGAGAGCGTTCATTACAAGTGGTTTAGAAACCGAGCTCAGTTTGAACAAGAAAGCATCATCATTCGTGTTATTTCTTCTTCTTCATTCCATTGTACACACGCAATGGAAATTGAAATCAGCGCTGACCTTTGGAATACTCGAAACACCCGGAACGAAGAAGAAGAAGAAGCTTTTTTGTTTCTCTCCGCCAAATATCACGAATAAGATGCTTTAACTGCAGCTGTGCCAGAGAAAAGAAGGCAATCCAGACTGCACGACTCGCATTTACAACGAGAAAGAAGAAGCAATCACGCAGACGGAGCTTCAATTGTGTCCTTTACATCTCTGTTTGTTTGCAACGTCCCTTTCTAATCCCCTGAACGTACGTTGAGATCACCCAGCAGCATTCCTTGAGAGTAATTGAATTAAGCCATGTTGTCGATACGACGACTCGGCTTCTCCGCCCTGGAGTCGGCAATAATCGTAAACAGTCGACAAGCATTTTTATTCGATTGGGAAAACAGAGTGGTACTAAATTTCATTGCTTGTCTTCATATTCTCTCTGTGTTTCTGCCGAACAGGATAATAAGCCACTGGACAAAAAGCAAGGCTTAGATCGCATCTCCTAATCGGGCGATCAGATTTGCAATTTGTATGTCAACGTAAAACATTCACAACTTTATTTTATGACCCCTTGTATTGGAAAACTGAGTATAAAATGCATTCCATTGAGGCGAAAAAAGCGCCCTCAAGCTGTCAATTATTCGAATTAAACTCCTGGAAAACCACGGTCTAGAAAGCTTCAAACAAACAAACAAAACACAAAAGTGGGCTAAACGTCGAATGGAATCCTGGCGAGAGAGGGGAAAAACCATTATCATCATCGTCGACTTCCATCTGCGGTCAGATATCGAAATAAACAGAATAATATAAAAGCTTTTATCGGCGACAGAATGGAATGTTTTCGTTTTGTGACTGTTCAGAAGTCAGAAATGGGATCAGAAACGGTTATTATTTTCCCACTCCTATCATGGCTCAAGTAGTGTAAATAGACATCGTGCAATAACAATATCATCAGAAGGTCTTAAAAATGCAAAGACGCTTTTCAATCGATTTATATGTCGACTCTGGGTGAGAAGCTCAGCGGGAGGCAAGCGATTGGTTTGGAGGAGTTCTCGCTTTTGAGAATGGAGTTATTACAGCTCTCGTTGGAAATTAAAACATTCAATTTAACAGTTTAATGGGGATGTGGAAATTGAACCAAGATGACTTAATTGATTATTGGATAATATCGATGTTAAAGTATTATATTTTTATACCCAGGTGATCATATCCGATTTGTTTACCTTTTTCTTGTCACATTAACTTAATCCAATCAATTTTAAAGCTGAAAATCTCCCCTCATAATTGTCACTTTCTATAATAACAAGTTAACAACAAACACTCCTCGATTTCTACTCGATCGCCACCCAAAATGATCGTTGCAAATATTAATGAAAAGACCGCGCGGCCAAATTCTCACTGCAAGACAGACAACACCATTTGATGGATGATTCTCAAAAAACGGCTCAATTTCTAAAAAATCACAGTGTTAATGATTGTTGATGTTAAAATGGGTTGAAATACCTTTCTTTCTTTCTCTTTTTTTAACCCGACAAGGCCACCGTGACCAGTTTTACTACGATGCAAAAAGCGAACCGGACGAAACGACCGCCAGAGCCCATAAATTACCTCACTCACTCAGCTTCGATCAGCCCGTTTGGCCAACAGGGCTATAATTTGTCCAGAAACGGACTTTCTCCTCCGCGCCTATTTTCCATCCAATTACCCGGTGAGACAATCAAGAGGTTTTCCGTGCCCTTGGCTGTCTAAGGAAGACATTATTATTATTGACTCACCAAACGGGATGTTTTAAGGTGTGCTTTAAGGTTTGGGTCAGCTCTAAATGTCAAGATTGCAAGAGTTCCAACGGATACAATCATGATTGTATTGTATTATTCCATGGCCAAGAAGGAAACTTTGGCCACTACCAAAGAATAAGAAATCCTCAGAGGTACAATTGATCGACATCATTATTTATCACCTTGGGGTCTGACAACAATATAACCAGCTTCTGCTGCTGCAGTGCCCAAGGAGAAGGCGGATTCGTTACGCCTGCAATAAACTTGCCACTAGATTTGACACTAAATACTAAAATATCTCTCGATCAAGGAAGCTATTGAAAGACGGAGAAGAAAAATGAGTTTTCTCTCGCCTCTAAATGGCGTGAATTAGAGGGAAAGGCAAACTAACTACATTTCCTGTGTCAAGAAATCGTTTGACCCTCGGGCACTGATGATAACAGAAGTCGTCGTTACATTTTTTTTCTTCGTTGGTGTCTCTTTTGCATCCTCACGCCGAATTCCTCCATCCTTTCCTTCTAAACGCTCTCTTGTCACGAAGAAGAAGAAGAAGTCATTTTCTTCATCTGCCGACGAGATCGTGACCAGAGCTTCCTCGTAATTATTGACGATGGGTGTCGCCGAAGAAAAGAGGACCCGGGGATGCTTGGGAGGGCATAGACGGGGCGAGGGAGCAACTTGCCATTGTACTTAAATAATAACGCATGTTTTACCAAACATTAAGTTACAGAATGATTTAATAACTTAACGTACACTGCCCGTGTATGCATTCATAGACGATAATCATTTGGGAATGTGTGCTCCCGTGAAGAAAATGGAGCATTCACACTAATCACACTCAAACCAAATAATGATGGATGCCCCGAGGAAAGAACGACGACGGCGAAAATTGAAAAGCTTTTGTCTCAAACGGCAATCATCTTAAAGGGACTCACGACGCCGAGTTAATTGCCAGCTATAGATAATCACATATTATAAGAATGTGTGTGTAGACGGATAGAGCAATCAAGGGTTTGATCATACACATGATTTATCGGCATTATTGGGAAAACGCGCGGCCATAAAAATAAATAGGCTCAGGAGTGTTTTTGTTCTCGTTTCACGTGTGATGATCGTAGCATGTTCTTTTTATTACTTCTTATTCTTCATTCACGGCGTTTTCTCTTTTACATAAAGACGACATGAAAAATAACCTGCTTATGGTGGCAAAAAATAGCTTCTTTTTCCAGTGGACGTTTTTGCCGCCAATTGTCAATAAGCTGCGCGTTTTTGTCTTCTGATCGGATCCTTTATATTTTTTTTTACAGCCGGCCACTTACAATCATAATAATCATATATCTTATTATAATATTTGGTGAATATCACATTGATGAAAAATAACAACACTGTTTTTGCTCCGAAAATAGATTATAATACACTTTCTCTCTCCTGTGGCTTGAAACTTCTTTTAGGAGCTTTTACATTTTACAAGTGTGTGTTCTGTGCTGAGAAAACGTTGAAATTTTAGGTGCGGAGTTAAAACATTGACAACGACGAGAAATAGTGTTTTTAAAAGATCCTGAAATTGTTTGTTCCATGTTCATGTTATTTGAAAGCCCATGGTTTGTGTTTTTGTCTCTGTGTGTAAAAGTTGTTCTCTTTTGCAATGATTGAGTTTCATCCTTTTTGTTATTTTCCATACGGGGAATGTTCTTGAAGATTCTAAATTAGATCTCGGGTTCGTGGTTCCATTTTTCTATCAGGGCGAGCTTTCGGTTTAAAACATTGTACTACAATTAATCAAACAGTGCATTCTTAATTCTGTGTACTAATAAATTACATGTAAAACATCCATGGCTAATAATTATATAAAGAAAGTAAAAGCTAACCATTCAACTACAGTTTGAGATCCTCCATTCTCTTGACAACATGCATTATTTTCAAACTTTCCGCCAAAACTACTTCATGGACGACGCGCACGAGTTGGCCCACATCTTCCTGGTGGTCACAAAAGGTATGACGACGATGCCATCATGATGATCCTCGTCGTCGTCTGACCCGCTACTGCTGTCGTCGTCGTCATCGCGCTCGTTCCACATTCGTCACTTGCCAGCGCCGGCGCCGTCCCCGTCCTCCATCGCCGCCGCGTCCTCCCCAATCAGCTCCACCCACCGCGTGTCGAACATGTTCTTGAGCGCGTGCCCCGCCTTGCCCACCGGGCTGTCGTCCTCGTTGAACACCTCGCAGTTGGTGAAGATGAGCTTGATGTCCTCGCAGAAGTCGGCGCGCGTCTTGTACACGCCGCTCTCCAGCCGGTTCTTGATCGTGGTGATGTCCATGGGCTGCTTGATGATCTTCTTGTACGTGGGGAACTGCTTCATGTTGACGGGGAAGAGGAACGGCCACGAGTCGTCAGAGGACTCCATCTCGGAGATGACGGTGAGACACGGGGTCAGATCCTTCTCGGCGCGGATCAGGGAGAGCTTGCGCTTCTGCTCCTTCTTGGACTTCTTGTCCTTGGCACCTCCTTTCCTTTCCTTCGGAGTCTCCTTCTTGAACGAGACTTCGTTCTCTTCGTCATCATCGGATTCGTCGTGCTTTCGCTTCTTGGACTTTTTCCCGTCCTTGGGCGGGATCGGCGTCTTGACTTCCTCCTCCTCTTCCTCCTCATCGGGGACGTCCTTGGTCCCCGCGTCCGAGTTGTTGGCCGTGGACGAGTTGGAGATCATCGAGTCCTTGGTGTTGTTCTCGTCAAAGTCGGGCTGGCCGATTTTGATGCGCAGTTTCTTCGGCATCTTCTTCTTATGACCCTTTTGGTTGCAGCCGGGGCATTGCCATTTGCCGCGAGGTACCTGTAATCATATTAAAATTTGTTAAAAACATTCATTTTAACATTTAAAGCACATAAAAAGCGTAAAGTTAGTCTGCACAGCAAAAGCGAGGTGAAATACAATATCAGTATATGGGTTCAATGCGGGTGGAAATATTTAATAATAAGAGGGAATCGGTACAGTATGCATACAGTATTCATCGTTTCAAACATGTTCAAAGTCGATGCTGCATGTTTGAGACGCAAAAGTTACCTTGCGATAGCACCCAGTAGCAATAAAGATCTGTTATCCGGAGAGGGTAAAAAGGACATGTTTGAATCACCACATTTAAATGAACATTAATCATCATCATTACCTTGGACAGAGATGGAGACAAGCAATCGGTGTGGTAAGCCCTTGGGCACGCGTTGCACAGCACGAGATTCTTCCCATCCTGCTTGCCACACACCAGGCAGTGCCGGATTCCGGTCGCCTTGTTGATGCACTCGAAGCAGTACCAGTCCCCGTCCGGCACAGACGTCATCCTCGGCTTGAAGCAGTACATGTGGTAGCCCTTGTCGCAGCCGTCGCACAGCAGGAGCGAGTCCTCGTCGTCGCCGGCGTGACAGAGCTGACAGAAGGCCTTCATGATGCTCTTGTGCCAGGCGATGGATGTCTCCAGGACGTAGAAGCCGATGGCGAGTTGTGCGGCGGTCTTGGCCATTCGGACGCCCTTTCGCCACGCAACGAGTCCCTTGGGGAGGTTCTCCTTCTTCTTGGACGGTGAGTCTTCCTCATCGCCTCCGTTCTCCTCGTCTCCATTCTCAGCAACGCCGTCCTCACCGGCTTCCTCATTCTCCTCCTCCTGCTCGTCACGAGTGTCATCATCGTTGGTCTCATCGGCGGGCGCGTCCTTCAGACCGCGGCTGATGTTCAGCGAGATGTTGGTCGTGCGCTTGGAAGTCGAGCTTGTCGGCGTGGACGTGGCCGACGGCTTCACAGAGCTGGACGTGATGGTCTGCAGCGACACCTCAGCGTTGCTGAAGCCAAGCGGGGCCTTGAGATAGCGGCGCTCAATGTTGGCCTCCAGGTCGAGGAGTCGTTCCCTGGCCTCGGTGATGGGGTCGGAACGGTGGTCTTTGGGACCCTTTGGCGGCGCACATGCCGGACGCCAGTTCCTGCTCTCAATGTCAGGTCTGTTGGGCAGCTTCCACCCCGGAACCTGCATCGACGCACTGGCAACTTTGTCCTCCAGCGCTTCCACCTGCTCCAGAATGTACTTGTCAACCCTGAGCGCAACGTCGTACGACCAGTTCCCGGCGATGTCCTTGACGGGCGCGTCCTCCGTGACCATCTCGACGTCGCCTTCCTCCATGTGCTCAGGAAGCTCGAATTCGAGCTCCTCGTCCATGGGCTTCTTTGAGGCGGGAATGGTCGCGGTGTCGCGCACCAGCTCAAGAGACCGTCTCAGGTTCTGTAGAAGCTGTTGCTCGCGCGCTCCACGCATGTGAAGACTGCGCTCCAACTCGAGGACCATTTCCGGTTCGAGGATGCGCCACCACCCGTGACTCTTGTCGTCTGGGACGCGCTCACGACCGGTGCACACATTTGACTTCTTGATCTGTTCCAACTTGAGCTCCAATAGCGCGATCTGCGGGTTGACCGGGCACTGAGCTTGCAGCAAGGCCTGCGTCTTGTCATCAGTGGATGAGTACAACTCCCTCCGAAGGGCCTCAAACTGCTTGAAGTTGTCCTCCGGTTTGCCCACAGGCAGCACAGAGAACCAGGGTTTGTCCAGGGTAGGGATGTCGTGATCCATCAGCTGCTGTTGCATAACGCCCCCGATGCCCGTGTCCATCTTTGGCGTGATCGTGACCGCATTCACGCTGTTGTTCAGCATCATGGAGTTGGCCATGTTCATGTTGCAGCCGGAGAAGTGATTCATGACGTTGAGCTTGTCCGCGTTCGGTGTCATTTTCGGCATCTCCTCGTCGTACTTTGTCACCTCGACCTTTGGCGTGACGAGAATGTCGCTCCCGAGCTTCTTGAGCGCCTCCTCCGTCTCGATCCGCTTCCGACGCTCCTCCTCGCTCTCTCCGCACGCCACCATCTCAATGTCGGCCTTCTCGGAGGGCTCCACGTCGTCGATCTCCATCTCCCCGTTGGACGTGTCCTTGTTCTCCTTCTCATCCTCGGCAACGCCGTTCGCAACTGGAGACGACTCCAGCTTGGGCTTCTTGTCCGCGGGCTCGGATTCGTCATCCGCCTCCTCCTTAACATCACCCTCCTTCTTGATGTGCGGCATTCCGGCGTGCTCCAGCTTCCACGGTTCACACGACTCCATCCCCTCGACGACGATGCCACCGACGTGAGCCAGATGCCAGTAGCGACGGCGGTAACGATCTTGACCGAGATCGTTCACACGGAGCGAGTTGCTCTCAAACGTCATCTCATCGCGTCGCTTCACCAGCTGTTTCATCGTCTTCTCAATCTTCTTCTGAAGCTCCTCCTGACTCAGCTTCTCGTCGTCCTCGCCGTCGTCTTCAATGTCTGCGAGGTCGGTCTCGCTGAGCGGATCCTCTTCTTCGGACTCCTCCTCCGATTCGTGAGCCTCTTCCTCCTCTTTGGCCTTCTTGGAGTTCTTCTTGTCACTCTTACGCGGACGGCCGCGCTTCTTGCTCTTCCTGGGCGTGCCGGCGCTGCACTCGGACATGGTCTCGTCCTTGTCATCCCCAGCATTAGAGGTGACCTCACTGGCAGCCTCAGACTCGGGATGCTGGTTGCTCTCGCCGTTGTTCTCAGCAGCTACAGCAGCCGCAGCCATCTCCTGCATCTTGAGCGCTTGCGCAACCTTGAACTTGCGAGTCTGAATCATTTTGAGCTTCTTTACTTTCTGCTCAAGGAGCAGCTTGATCTTCTTCGCCTTGTTGACGCGCTCCACCTTGTTGTCGATGCAGTGCACGACGGCCTTGTTGCTCAACAGCTCATTACAGACGAATGACATAATCTCAGACTTCTCCGTGGGGTTGAGGCTGAGGTACGGCCTCGCACTGACCCACGTCGACATCTCGTACGCATGTGTCTTGTGCAGCAGCGTCAGATACTCTTCCATCTTCTTCTGGCAGTACGGGATCTCCTTGGACTTGTCCTTGTTGTGCGTCTCCGGGGGCACGATGCCGTGCAGCGTCTTCACCTCCATCTGGCCGCGCGCCGTCAGGTAGATCTTGAGGATCTCGGACACGTTTGTGTTGGTGATGTCGGCCTGGCGCAGGTTCTGGCCGAGCAGGGTGAGGTGCTTGTGCGGCGTGGGGATGCCGGGGTCGTCGATGGCGCAGACGAGCAAGTGGATGAGCACGGAGAGAAGCTCCTCCTCAGCCTCGGTGTCGTTCAGCCAGGCCAATTGGAGCTCGTTCAACGTCGGAAGGGACTCGATATCTGAAATAAACAACCCTCATTATTGTCCAATCTTCACATTACAAATGCAATCAATCCTCTTACCAAATCCCAGTTTCTCCCCAAAGTTGTGGAGGAACTCGTAGATCATGAGCGTGTTAGCAAACGCCTCTCCCGACAGCTTGACCCCCTTCATCCGGGGCAGCTCCGGCATGTCCTTCTGATCCGACAGGCTCATGTCCTCCACCGGCTTGCGCATCTCGTTGATAATCTCAATCTCCAGCCGCTTTTGGTCGACCTTCCGCTCGCGTTCGCGCTCCTTCTCTAGGCGGAACTCCTCCTTCTTGCGCTCGCGCTCGTCGTTGCGCTTCTTCGCCTCAAGCTGCTTCATGAGGATGAGATGATGGCGACGCCGTTCACGCTCCTATATTTGAATAACTATTAATAAAAGGAATTCAACTAGGTCATAACATTGAAATGGAACATTAAGCGGTGTTAGGTAGCAAGCATGTTTGGGTTAATTGGTAGCAGACAGGTTATATAAAATCTACTTCAGACTACTTGGATGTACATGTAGAGAAATAGAAACGATAAAACACAAACGAATTAGTTCTATTCGGTATTAATGGAACAAATGGAGCAAAAACATAATCGGATGAAAGCGAGAAACGATCTTTTCGGACGGACAAGATCTTGTTTTGTGAACGTACCAGAGCTGCCTGATAGCTCATGATGGTCGCGGGCTGCCCGGACCCGGACACGACCACGTCAGCCACGCACTAAGCGGACCAACGAAGAAGAATTAGAGAAAAAGGGTAAGAAGAAGAAGAGAACGAAAGTTAATTCGGCTCGTAATGACATTGTAATTAAGTAATTACCTGTTCTTTGAGAATCGCCGCCTGGTGCCGTTTCATCTCCTTCTCCTGGATCCGCTTGAGGTTCTCTTCCTGTCTCTGGCGGGCCAACTCCTCCTGGCGACGGCGCTTGTTCTCAGCCGCCTCGCGTTGCTTGGCCTCACGCTCTCTCCGAGTGGCATCGGCCTTCTCATACTTCTCCACCTCTTTTAGCATCCTGAAATATGTACAATATTAGACACTGCAAATAGAAGCTTTGTGGTGTAACACTCGTACCTAATCGCCTCCTTCTGAGCTTGGAACTCCTCCTGCTGCTGCATAACATGCTCCCGAAGCTGAACCTCAGCTTGCAGCCTTGCTAGCAGCTTCTGCTCAGGTGTCATAGTAGGCGTCAGACTGGCAGCCATAGCAGCGGCAGCTGCAGCCACTTGAGCCTGATACTGTTGCTGCTGTTGCTGCTCCTGCTGGTCTTGTTGGTCCTGCTGCTCTTGCTGTTGTTGGCTTTGCTCCTTCTTGCCCTTCTTTGACTTCTTGCCTGAGGACGAGCCGGCGGCTGAGGGAGACGTGCCTTCACCAGGCGGCTTCCTTGGCTTCCAGCCGTTCTCCCTCCTGATCTTGTCGTAGTCCTCCATCATCTCGGTCTCGTTGAGGACGAGATACTTCTCCTCGCCCGACTCGCTCATCTGACCGGTCGGCTTCAGGAAATCACCGACGAAGATCTTGGTGCTGAAGCTGAAGTGCTCCCGGCCAATGTGCTTAATGTTGTTCTTCTCGAGGTACTGAAAGTTTGTTTTTATTACAAAACCGTCTCTCTCAGTATAATTATTATTTTTGCTTACTCTGACAATGTCGGGGTATTGTTTGAACTTCTTTCCGCATGGCGCATAGTAGATGACGTCCCCGCGCATGCCCGACTTTGAGTACTCCCGGACAGTCGTCTCACGCCGCCAGCCGTGCTGCAGAGGGATCTTTAGCTCCTCTGTCTCCACCGTGGCGTAGCGGTGGGATTTGCCTAAATTTAAAAGAAGTTCTATTAAGACAGTACATTGGTAAAAGATGATCTATCAAACTACTGAAGTGAACATACATGCATTATCTAATACAGTAATACTATAAAATGATAACTTAAAAAAGTAATAATGATTTAAAATGTTTAAAAATGTGGAAGATTGTGTTATAGTGTTTGATACTGTTCTACTTAAAAGTGCTGCAACTAAAATCCTCTTTATGAACTTAAAATCATAAATGAACTGAACGAACTGAACCAAGGTGATGAAACTGAGGCTTAAGAATGACAGCAACAGTTCAACATACGCTTGGTGTTATTATCCGCCGTCGAGGAAGTCACTTTGTTGTTGCCAGCCTGCTGCTGCTGCCCGTCGCCGCCTACCAAGCACTGCTGCTGCCGCAGCAGCTCTTCAGGCATCGGCGGCGTGGGCAGCGTCGACAGCTGCGGCACCAGCACCGGGTTAAGAATCTGGTTGAGCAGCTGCATTGGGATCTGCTGCTGAGACTGCTGCCTACCGTTGCTATCGCCGTTGGCGCCGCCGTCAGAGTCGCTGTCCTCGACGTGGCCGGCGAGGAGGTTGCGGATCTCGGGCGTGTCCGAGACCGTCTTGATCTTCACCTTGCCGTCCTCGATGTATGACACTTCGCGAGTGTTTTGACTGAAAGAAACATATGTTAGTATTTGTGAAGTCAAAGTGTTTGAAGGTCGGCATACTTGTCGGATGGCTGCAGTGACTTAAAGATGGGCTCAATGGTGAGCTCCGAATTCGGCATCATGGACCTCTCAGCCAATGCGAGCTCCTCGGGCGTGAGGTGCGACTTGCCCTTACTCGCAGCCAACAGAGCCGCCACCGTGTTGGTCGGCTGAGGCTGGTTCTTCCGCCGCTTCTTCGTCCCGTTGGCCTTGGATGACTTTGGCGTGGAGTCGTTGTTTGCGGCGGCCGCGGCGGCGATCGCGAGCAGCTTTGACGTCTCCGATGACTTGAGCTTGTTCATGAGCAGCGCCTGCATGGCAGTGTTGACGTCGGAGGAGCCGGCGGTGCTGCTGGAAGACGTCGCGGACTCGGTGAGGCGGCTTTCCAGGGCAGCGGCAAGCTGCTGTTGACGGATTTGCTCTGCGAGGAACACTCCGCTGAGTGCTTGAGCTGAAAATATTAAAACAAAATGTTAAACCCCACAAAATATACTGCTTATGATTTTGGTTACTTACATGCATAATATTCTGACGGAATGTTTCCAGTTCCACTTGCCGCTGCCGCGGACTTTGTGAAGTAGTCTGCGAGCCTCGACGCCGCTCCAAGACTAGTGACAGTGGCAGCCGACGTCGGCTTGGTTGACAAGTTGAGGGGAGAGTCGACGATGCCACCGCCGCTCGTGACCGTGGCGCTGACCGAGGGAGAGTTGGACTTGGGAAACGAAAAGTCTCTGGGCAGATTGCCGTTGCTGGTCATGGCGCCGGTGGCTGGGACCTTGGTGATCTCGACCCGGTCGACCATATCGAGGCTGACCATGCCCTCGGAGGCCCCCGCTGATGACCCACCGGTGCTCTTCCGGCCACTCGGACGCTTCCGCTCAATGGTGAGGCCGGGCGGGATGGTCGGCGTGGACGTCCGCGATGAGCCCGACGACGTCGCCGTGGACGGGTCGAGCGAGATGGTCTTCTTCCTGCCGCGGTTGGACGATCCCGGGTTCTTGGAACCTGTGGACGAGGACGTGTACTTGATGATCTCAGTGTCTGACGGGAGGCGGAGGGCGTCGATCATGGAGGGACTGGGGGCGGGCGACGCGCGGGCCGCTGAGGACGACTTGCCTTTGCTGCGACTCTTGCTGCCGCTGGAAAGCATCTCGTAGTTGGGGAGCACGCCCTGGGACGCCAACGCCGCGTACGCGTTGGGGTCGCGGGATGCGGCCTGGATCCGCTGGAGATAGTCCTGGGCGGCCAGCTGCGATGCAGCCATGGACCACCAGGCATTAGCCTGGTTCATGCCCAAGTTAGCCGCCTGTGATGCAGCCAGGCCCAGGGTCGAGGATGACGCTGAGGACACGGCTGTCGCCGGTGGAGTAGCCATCGTTGACGCAATGGTTGCTGATGTCGGAGACGACGCTCCGGTTGAGACCGCCGCCATAGCATTGTACCCTGGGTAGCCTCCAAGACTAGCATATTGTAGATTGTAGAGCGCTGGAAGAGAAAGAGGAAAGATGTGGTGAAGCTATTTCTTCGATAACAACATTAGGAATTCATTCTCCATAGCGTTGGAACCGGGAAAAACAAGGGAGTAGTGAGAGGAAGTCGGGGGCCTTTCTTTCTCCTCTTTCAGCAAATGTTCTGCACTGGCCTCTGTCTTTTTATACTTTTTCTTTGTACCAGACGGCGAGACGTAGCTTGGAAATAAAGGCAAAAAAAGAGGGAGAAGAAGAAGAAGCCCGATAGTGTTCGCTTCCAAGCTTCTCGTTTGGCGTCCGAAGGGAAGAAAGAAGAAGAACGAGGTAGAAGAGCTGCTTTCTCTTCTGCTTCCCACACTCACTCCACTCGTTCCTTGTTTCTTCTCCTCCGCCAGCAAAGCAGCCTTTTTCTCCTATATTCAAACAGTGGTGGTCTCAGCTCCCTTTAGAGTTTCCTACTATTTTCAAGCCTTCTTTGTCCTACTCCGTTTTTCCCACTTTGGCATTTTCCTCCCAGTCCGTATTCAACTTTGTTCTAAAACTCTACAAGTTGGCGGGCGCTTCTGCCTTTATATTCTTCTTCTTCTTCACGAATCGTTTCAGAAAAAAGGGTCATACATTTATTATGAGGCCGAAACGCCATTTTCCCCGCGACGACGGCGACTGTATGTGCGTGCTTATGTGCACACACTTGCATAGAGGAGAGTGAAAAATTGTAAGCCAAGAGCTCCTTCGAACACATTTTATGCAAAAAGCAAAAGTTGCACGATCATCACATCACATGTTCTTACAGAGGAGTGCCGCAGGGTCGTAGCCGCCGGTCGCAGCTGCGGCCGCCGCCGCGTCCTTCTTGGCGTTTGGGTCCGACATGGCTGTTGCTCCGGTTTAGTGTCGTCGGAGTTGCATCATAAGACGTTGCCTGAAAGAAAAAAATAAAAACGTTATATTTTGGGTACACAAGAGTGGGTCAAAACTTTCCCTATCGTTTCCAAGAATCTAAGAGCACACAAACTATTTCATTTTGACGCACTTTCTGATTGCAATCCAGAATGGCATAATTGCGTCAAGCGTATTTAATACAATGCAGAACTGCACTCTGTTATGCAACAGTCTTTACTGCACTTCTGCAACTATTATGCAATGCAGCAATATCTTTCTTTCTTCTACCTCAGTCCCTTTCTACAATCGCATTCCAGCCTTTAACGTTTGCTGGCAAACTAGACCCTCCTCCTTCTCTCAACTTCTTCTTATAGTTTGTACCGCCACCAGAAGCAGCAGCATTAGAGGAGAATCGTTCCTCTCTGCAGCATGGTTGCTTCTCTCAGCACCACACAAAACTTTTTTGTGATCCCTTTCCTTCTTCTCGTGAAAAGAGCTTGCTAGCAAGCCTGCCAGCGTTCGTCGCTGCATGCATGGAAACAAAGGGAAGCTGGATTATTAGGATGATGATGATGATGACTGTTGTGTGCAGCGAGCCAAACGGATCAAGTGGGCACATTTAGAGCTCAGGATACACAACTTGTGCAATATGAGCGCCGTAGTATGCAGATCGGAGCTGTCTCATTAAAGGAGCGGTTGGTAAAACGTGCTTGTGCATCAAGATCCTGCTATGTGTGCACGATTAGGAGAAAAGATGGGCAAAAAATACTCTTCCTTCAGGCATAAGAACGCTTTTAAGGGGGATTCTTCTTCCAAAGTATGACTACGCGTATAGAGCACACACAAGAGAGAAGTAGGTGGAGGGCCTACAATTGCTTTAAGGCTCTGCGGCGGGTATACGAGTGAGTTGGCTAGCTGCATATGAGAGATCCATCTCTCCTTCCTTTGGTAGCCCTCCTGTCAGCAGAGATTGGACAGAAGAAGAAGAAGAAGGTGGAAAACATTACATATTGGATTCGGGAGGAAATATCTTATGTGTGAGTGGAGATGTCCGCTTTTAGCTCGCTGATAGATCTGGGGCATGAATCAGCGGATTCATGAGTCACGCATAAGAAACGAAACTACTACACAAAGAGTGAGAAGGAATGAAACCTAATCTTGAGCCCAGATATTTCCTGTCTGCGTAGTCGCACATTAACCCCTCTAGTTTGTTTTCTCTTTTCAAACAGTAGAGTGACGACAAACAGACTTGAAGGCACATTTCAGACCTCGAAAAAAAAACCTTTTACCCGGGGAAAAAAGAGGAAGAAGACGGCGATGACACAACAACAGCCTTTATTGCATTGCTGGGACCTCTCCGTTGCCATTAAAGTCCCTTCTGCCTTCTTCTTCTTCTTCTTCTTCTCGTTCTAAAAAGCCCTTGCCTGAGACTGTAAGCTCAACCTCCTCCCTCTGGTGTGGAGGACCGAAATAAAAAAGTTTGCCTCCAGCGCGATGCCGGTTAGTGTTTTCATTTCGTTGCGGTGGCCGCCGACGTCGTCGTCGTGTAACAGCTTCAATAAAGCAGATCCCTGAGATCTTTCAATCTGGTGTATGTGTGTGCGTGTGAGAGAGAGGGTTATGTGTAGAGCTGGCCTTTTAAAAACACAGAAGGGAGGAGAAGTTTCATGGTGGTCTCTTCTCTCCCAGTTTAAACCTTCCACCATTTTCTTGGCCTCCACTATTTTCCTCCAAAACGACTCCCAAAAGCAAGAATAAGGCGGGAAAAGGGTCGATCAGGGGAAACGAGGGAGTGAACGAGGACGAAGACTGAGCAAAAATCTTTTTTGCAGCCTTTTCAGACGGCTACTGCAATCGAGAGATCCTTCTTCTTCTTCTTCCTTCTGGTGGTGGTGCTTTGCAAGAAGGAGGAGGAGGAGGGAACGATGGGCGAAGAAAGAAAGAAAGATGAAGGAAGGAAGGAAAGAAGAAGAAAGACTTTGGCTCGTGGAAGCAGTTGCTCACAGCTTCTTCTTCTTCTTCCTTCCTTCCTTTCTTTCTCTTTCTCGTTCCCAGAGCGGAGCTGGCTGAAAAGACCTCGTTGCTTCTCCTCCTCCTCCTTCTACGGAAAAAGTTGAAGAGTGTAAGCCAGCAGCAGTAGCAGCAGAGAAGGGAACAACCGACGTTGGTAGAAGTAGCAGCAAAGGCTTTTGCCGACAGAAAGAGCTGCTGTCGTGTGTTACCGAGGAGAAGAAGAAGAAGAAAGAAGGCTTCTTCCTTCTAGCAGCCAACTGGTCTTGTTACATCCATCTCTGCAGCTAAAGCGGGATTGGGAGCTTGGAGGAGAGAAAAAGCAGTACACACAAAAGCTACAACGTTGGAGGAGGAGGAGGAGATGAGTTTCAGGATGAAAGGACCTACTCACGTTGTCAAGACCTGCTGGCTTTGTTCTTTTCCCCCTTTTCCAAAAGGTGGCGACAGGACAGCAATGCATATTGAGAACGATTTTGAAGCAAATTATACCCGTCTGTGCAAAAAAAAGTTATCCCGTCCTAGTGAAGAAAGTCTTCTTCTCTATTTTTGTCAGAGTGGCACCAGCAGCGTTCGTTTTCCATCTCTGGCTCCTTTCTCTCTTGAGCAAAATAGACGTAAAAGTTCTTTTCTCATCATCTCCAGTGGCGCGGATGACGTGTCAGTTTAGAACCAGACTCACTTTTATTACAAGTTTTCTGCACAAGAGAAGATCTTCTCTTTTCCTGTTTACGTTCGTTGCAAATGATGCCGACTGCTCAAAAAGTATTCGTCCGACATCTGTGCAATGGGTCAGGTGTGCAATGAAAACGGCCATTCTCGTTTAGATCCGGTTATTACTAATCTCATCCACGCCACGGCTTCATTTCTATTTCATGACAAACTCTTCCTACTCTTCAATTTTCAATGTGCTGAAAAGGGCAGCGAACAAACTTGGCTTTTTCGTCGTTCGTCTTCTTGTGCAAGTTTTCGTTCCTTCTTTCCTTCTCACTGCATGGTTGCCATCGATTTATACTCTGTTGGTGTTGGCTGCAAGGGAGGGGGACAGACAAAGGAGACTCAGCTGCGGACGACAGCGACGACGCACGGACGGTCTACACATATAGAGAAGCACCACAAGCAGCAGCGACTATCTCTCCTCCTTCTTCTTTCTCTCCCAGTCGTTCCTCTTCTTCTTTCCTTTTTGGAGCCCCTCGGATCTACTTTTGCCAAAAAAGTAGAGGAAGGAAAAAGGCTGCAGCTTGAGAAAACGCGACTGGCAAAAAGATAGAGAGAGTCTACGACGGCTAGAGAAGAAGAAAAAGGGTCTTTTTCCTTCTTTCTTCTTCCAACTTGAAAGTCCTGAAAGCGAGGGAACGAGGAGGAGGAAGAAGAAGCAAGAACCGCTGCTTGCACCAAAAGCTCAACTTGGTTCTTCGCAGTATGCGGGGAAAAGAGGAAGAAGACTATAAGGGGAAGGAGAAAAGTAAGATCGGATGTAGAGACTGTGTCGGTTGCCTAACACAGCAGAAGCGAGAAGCAGCAAGCTTGCATCTATCTTTTCTTCTTCTTCTTCTTGCTATTCCCATATCGAGCAAGTCAGCTACACCCGATGAGGCTTCTTCTTCTTCTTCTTTCCTTTACTGGCTTCCCTCCAGTGCAGACTACCGAAGCAAACGTGTGTATGCGAGCTTATGCTTGCCTCTGCTCTCTCCTACTCATACGTACACTTCATGGAGAGAGAGAGAGAAAGACTGAAGGATGGAGGAGGAGAATCGTCAACATCGTTCATAGCAGCATATTGTTCGTCATTGCAAATCTTTTTTCTTCTCCCATCAGAGGCTGCGTTTCGTTCTCTCTTTTGTTGATCCGACATAAACTTTGCCTGCCGGGTGCAGCTGCCCTGATGGCGGAAGAACTCGTAAACATCCAGAGTATTATATTGAACGGTTGAGTCTCTTAGTCGATACAATATATCGACCGAGCATTATGACACAGATTTCAATGTGTAGTAATTGAAGTCCTCATGCAAAAAGGAGACATATAAAGAGAAGGCAGGCATAGTTTTGGACATGAAGAAAACGCAGTGCGGACAAAACGTGCAGTGAGAAATATCGATATGTTTTCATACAGCTAGCTTTTTTACAATTCTATTTTCTCAGAGGCCCTTCTACTATTTCTGTCCATATTTTCGTCGTCGGCAACAATGTGTCTCTCTCACACGTACACCACAAAAGCGGACCCCACTCATAATCTATCTTGGCGTCGCCGGCACACCTCTCCTAATGTTTTCGCCCTTATTATAGCCGTCGCCGTTCTTGTCACGCTGTCTTTTATTATTCCTTTATTCTAGAGCAGGTGCCTCGAATATTTCACTATATCGAGTGCTGTGTGCTTCTACTGGCTTTTTAAAAACCGTCCCTCTTTTGCAATACAAGGGGGAAACTACACATATAATGTGGACGATAAAAACTTTACACACAAGCATGTAAAAGGGGAAGAATTGTAGACAACTTTCGTTGACAAAACTCTTTGACGATTCTAATGTGTTCGCAGTACGTCGGAAAAAGTCTTATACGCACAAAGCGAAGCAAAAACAGCGGAAAATGTCGTCGTTACTACTCTGCATGCCTCTGATTATTATTATTATTCTGTCTGTGTGTTAAAAGGCGGTAGCAAGCAAGCAGCGATCGAAACGAACCGCCCTGGGAAAACGAAGAGAGAACGACGGCGTCCTTTAAAGTATGCAAGCTGCCTACGACTAAAAGGTGCATGTTTAGCTTTATTTTTCAGCCCTCCTCCTCCTCCTCTCCTCGGTTCTTCTTCTCAAAACTCCTACGTGCAGGTGAGCGAAAAAAGTAATAGAAGGAGGAGCAGAGTTAGGCAATCCGACTTCTCCATGGCAAAGAGTCCTTGCAAAGCTTTTGTGTCCGTCGTCGTTCTGAAAAGAGGCGGCAGCAGCAGCAGCAGCTCTTCTTGTGGTTGAGACAAGCTTCATTCACAGGAGGAAGAAGAAGAAATGAAAACCAGCTCCTTCACATGATGGAAAAAAGGATTTTATTTTACAGGCAGCTGAGGTTGATATTAAAGCCAACAGAAGGGTGGAAAAAGATACAAACGGTCAAAAATACAAATTATACGGTCGCCAGTTGCACCGCACAACACAAAAGGAAATGCCTTTTAATAGAAGAAGCCGTTTTTGTGTAAGTAGATCAGCAGCAGAAGCAGCAGTCGGCGCCGCCGCCATCGGCTCTATTCACATGAAAAACAATGTGTGTGTGCACGTATCAAGTGATCCCCTTTCCTCCTCTCTGTAACAAAACAACTTTATGTGTAGTCGTCTCGGCGGCACTCTCCTCCGATTATATACTTTCTTTTTTCTCTCTCTACAGGTGTGTTGCTGAAGAAAAAGCCTTCATACTGGCTGCTGCCACTTTCGTTAAGTTGTTGGCCGCAATTGCTTCACACAAGAAAAAGTGAAGAAAAACAAGAAGAAAATAGTAACACACTCACTGCTTTCCCAAAAAAGTAATTGCCTCTGAAACAAGGTGCGGGAATAGGCGAAGCAAGGACTTGAAGAAGAAAATCTTTCATCTGTAAGCCTCCTTTTCCTTTTTTTCTGTTGGTAACCTAGCAGCCAAGACTTGTTTCTTTTGAGACATGGCCGCGAGCGGCGAGCCCAAGTCCCTTCTTCTTACATCTCAGCCCTTACAAGGATATCCCACTTTTTCCTTACAACGGAAAAGGCTTCTTTCTACTTCTCGCTGCTGCTGCTATCTCGTAATGGCAACACGAGCAAGGGACCGGGAAAGAAGAAAGAATGAGAGACGACAGAAGAAAAAAGGGCTGCGTTTTGTGTGTTGGCTGCAGCCTCCTATTTTTTCCTTGAGGCTGTGAAGAGTAGATGTTGGAAGAAGAAGAAGGAGAGACTGTTCGTGCTTTTCTTCTTCTTCTTCTTCCACCGCTGTCGTTTTCCATCCTTCTCCTCATCTCTGTACTACTCCGTATATATAAACTCGTCGTCGTCGTCAGGGGACTAAGCACAGAGAAAGGAAAGAAGAGGAAGAAGAAGGATCGAGCTTGCTGCCGACGACGAAGCCGCTTGCACGCAACTTGAAGCTGGCTTTTCCCCTCTTCTCCTACTTCCATCGACGCCATTGGCCACCGTCGTTTTTTCCCTTTTTTGCCGAAGGAGGCTTCAGGGAAACAAGAAGAAGAAGAGCTTTGCAGAACTCAGCCCACTCACAGCAGAGATGATGATATGATGGAAATAGAAGACGAACTAGAAGCCTACAACGGAAACGAGGAACGAGGAACACTGGGGATGGAAATGTGAGATTGAGTCGAGTCAGCTTCATTTTTTTAAAGTATCCGTCAGGAGCAACACGTGTATTAATATTATTCCGGTTACAGCTTGCTTATTTCACCCCCATAATGTGTCCACTTAAAAGTTCATTTCCCTCCTCGGTGAGCGGTGGAGGTAATTTATCGCTTGATCGTTCTGACGCAGATTTAATCACCGGGACGTCGATAGTAATAATAAGGTGAAGGTTATCAGGCATTAAACACCATTTACGAGTCCTTTAAACTTACTTCTTTCAATCGGATGATTCACCGTCTTTACGTAAGGATATCAGCCCGTTGTAAGGTCTCTTTTTGCAACACAGTCACTGATGATAAATGTCTCGTGGTGTGGCTTCTTCTTGAAGACGAGCGCGAACACAAGTATGCAGGTATGATTAGGGAGGATGAGATTTTCGGAGGATGATAATCCTATCTGCGACTGGAGTAGCTCAGCAGCGCCCGTAGTAGCAGCACCAGCAGCGAGCTAGTAGAGCAGCAGTGTCGCCGTCAGTTACGACCGTTCGCTTTCCTTCAAAAGTTTTTTTCCTCCTTCGTCGTGCAGCTGGCTGATGCTTGCTTCCCTCTTTTTTCATATAGACACTGCAGCATACACACACAGAGCTGCAAAGTTACTCGCAGATACAAAAGGGGATCCTTAAGAGTGTTTTAAAAATAGTTTTACCCCCACTACGGCAAAAGTTGCACACATACGGAAGGTTTAAACAGTTTAAAATGACACACACACCTGAGAGTAGAAAGGGACACTCGTACACGATATATTTAGCGACACCAATCACACGTTGGCACTATTCACCGTTCTGTAGATAGTTTCAGGATTATCCCGCGTGCATTAGCGGTAGATTTGGGGATGTTTAACTGGCAATTCAGATCCTTTCTGGCCACAAACTGCTTATAATATTATTTTCTCGTTCACCTTCACAAGCGATGAATCCGCACAACTGGAGGAGACTGAACAAAAAGGAGGAGGCGACGGCGCCTTCTAGGAGGGAGCGACGACGACGACGGCTGGTGGTGGTAGCAGAGAACAGGCTGAGCGGATCGGCTCCAGGCGAAGCTCAAGCGGGAAAAACACATTCCCAACTGCCGTGGAGGACGCCCGGTGCGTGAGTGCGCCTATGGCTTACTGTCTTTTTCCTCTGAATGCACCATATACATACGTATGAGATAGTATGAAGAAGAACACGCACCAAGGCACATGAAGCGCAGAGGAGGAGAAGAAAAATAACTGACACATTGGCCGAGCGGAGAAGAAGAAGAAGAAATAAAAAGGTCTAAATATGCTGCAGAGATCAAAGTTGGGAAATAGTAGAAGACGAGGCACAAGGGGCGCTTTGGCTTTTGCAAGCAGTGCGCGCGCGCGTAGCCGTTGGAGACGGACTGCTGGGCGCGGCACGCCATGGCGTCGGCGCTGAGCAGCCCAATGCGCGCACATAGCAAACCAACCCCTAGCCGTTCTGTTCTCTCTCTCTCTCTCCTCAAAGTTCTTGTGTTGTGACGTCACCCCGCTGCTCGATCCTCCTCCTCCTTCCTTCTTTTTCGCTTTCTCAGAGGGGAAAATATCGCAGCTCTGAATCCAGAGCCTGGGGTCGAAGTCGACACAGAATCCTTCGTCGTCGGCGGACAGAGAGCGTTCACCCAACAATCGAATCCTCGAGAGGAGACAAGTTTGATGGAGGCATTCTCATCATGATTAGAGCAAGGTGTCGTCGAGGAATTGACATTGAAGATGAGGCGTCAGTATTGACGCAAAAAGTGCATTTAGCGTTGCTAAGAAGGTCCCATGGGGAGGGTGAAAGTCCATTAAGTTATAATTAGGTTCATTTTAGCGACCAGCTGGCGATTAAAGGGGTCGGTAATGCGTGCTCTGGGACATTAGATGGACTTTATTGCGTTATCAAGGGCAAGGGGAGTGTTGCACTTCTCTTTCTGTAGACAGGGTCTTGTCTGCATGCAATAACTGCATATTGCAGAAGTGGAGGGAGAAGCAGATAAACTTTTTGTCTACAAATGGCTCATTCATTGCATTTTAGGGTCAGCTTAGAATATCAGTGAAGGCCATAAAACGTTAACATAATTGACCTTGGCCGAGAATTGTTGCATCAGCAGAATAAGACATTTTAAAAGTTGTAAAATTGACGCATTTAGTTCAATGACCTCATTTAAGCACAACGATTAAGGTCAATGAAAGCAGTGCATTCGACAACTTGCATATTTTAAAACTTTTTCTGCTTCCGAAGAAGAAAAAAGTTTTAGTATATATTAGGTTGCTAAGTGTAGTTCAACCTGATTTTTTTTTCTTGGATGGGCCTACAATAGGCATATCCACGTTAATACTCTAGCAGTCAAAGATGTGTCATTTGGTGACTGTGTATTATATCTCCCACAGAAAAGCCTCTTTCCTCAAAAGCTCCACCACACCGCTTCTCTCTTTCCTTCCATGCTGTATAGTTTTGGAAGTAGTCGCCTCAGGATTCTAGTCGACTCAAAGCACACAACAGTCGACGGCGGCGGCAACGGTATGGCAGCAAGAGCAGCTCTAGCGGCAAATGCATGTTGTATTCGTTCAGCTGGTCTGGAAAAAGAAACGAAGCCGGGTGGGTATGGAAGGAGAAGGGAAGAGGGGGGAAGAAAGAATGAGGGAGAGCTCCGTGTTCTGTGCTGCCAAATAGAGCTGCTGCCTCTGCTGCTGCTACTGTTCCATGGAAAGAGAGAGAGAGAGCAACGACGACGGCGACAACGGCCGTAGAAGAAAGAAGGGAGCTTGAAGCTTACAGCTTTTTGGTGCACAAGAAGATGAAGAAGAGAAGGAGGAATAGGAGAGGAGAGGATGAGAATCCGTCGCCATCTCTTCTTTCTTTCTTCCTCTGCAAGCCGCCGTTGCCTCGTTTTTCCCCTCTCGACATCAATGTCTGGGTTGAGAGAAAGAAAGAAGAGGAAGGAGGAGGCATAACAGAGTAAAAGAGATAGAACGGAGGAAAAAAACTTGAAGCAAGATGATGAAAGGAAGATGTGCTAGAGACTGCAGCAGTTGGGAAGAACAACAACAGCGAGCACATCTTGAGCGAACGAGTTCTCTGCGCAAGTTGATCGGTAGTTTGAGCCTACTGTCCTCATACACTAAAATGCATTTCAGGCTCCATTCCGTCTAATAATAGTTCATTTAGTACTAGGGATCGCATTCATCCTTTTCCTCTCCACGCTGATCACGCTCCATAACAACCACCGGAAAAAGGTTGAAAGCCCTCCTTCTACACTTTATTTTTGGCACCAAAAATGTTCAAAACCGCCGTTGACAGCAAAACATTGTTGTGTTCAGCAAAGGATAGCTTGAGGAGGGAGTTCGCTAGGCTAGCAAAAATATAGAAGAAAGAAATCTGCAACGAGGACGACGACGACAAAAGCGGTCGCCGTAGCAAGCTTAAAGTATAAGCAAGCGACTTTGGCCATATCGCAAAGCAAGCGGGGGCTGAGTTCTCGTTTCTTTTTCGTTCCTCTCACTCTGAAAGAGCTCTCAACTGCAGAAAAAGAGAGAGAAAGAACTTCTGCCACCACCAGTCGTCTCAGAGGCGGTAGAGCAATATCAGCAGCAGCACCAAAGCGAGCACCACTCCTACTACTCTAGCAGCAGAAGTAGTAGCTCTTTTTTCCTTCTCTCCATTCCCTGTTTTCCTATCTTCCCTCCTCTTTTTCTTCTTCTTCAAGTTCCTCTCGAGAAACGAGTCAGACAAGCAGCACAAAACGACGAAAGCGAGCACACATTGCAGCGAGAAGAAGAACTCGGAACGAACACACACACACATAAACCGAATATAAGCAAGAAAAAGGGAGACGGGAATGAACAAGCTGCATGCAAAGAACGAAAAATCGAAGAAAGGAAGCCGACGCTGCTGCCGTCGCTATATAATACATACACATGGACGAATAAACGAACTATGCTACTTCCCCTTTTTATTTTTATATCCCCTGTTCCTTCCATGAAGCGAGAAGGGCAAAGACGAGCATAAAATATGGATGAGGCCTCCTCCAGTTCCACTGTTCTCAGTGTTCCTTTTTCAGTATGCCTGCCTGCCTGCCTGCTGCGACAGACTGCAAAGAACAAAAAGTTAGACTCCGTCGTCTCTCTTGACGATTAAGAACGGAGCACCGGTTCGAAATTATGTATGTAGATAGAAGAAGAAGCAACAGCTACATTCCCAGAACAAATAGAGTACACTTAATGAGTTGGAATGACGCATTTAGAGCGTACAATACTGGCGGTCCTACCTTGATTTGGGCCTGTCCTAATGATGATTCACTGCTCGGCTCTTAGTTCACGGACACTTGTGCCAGTCTTACTTCCTTAGATCGGAATCTCCACCTTCTCTTGATGGCACTCTTTAAATTAAACTCCTTTTATTCGGTGACTCACACAGCGTCTTTATCGAGTTTTAAGTCTTCTTCTATTTTTGGCGCTTCTGCCTCAAAGGATTCTTCTTCTTCCCAGCTCAGTTGGTCTCTCCGTTCCCCATTCGAGTTTTCCTCTTGTTGGAGCTCCTTGAGCAAAAGTTGGTCGTCGTTCCTTTGAAGCCGGAGGAGAGAGAGAGAGAAGGAGGAGAAACAGCTTGCAAGCACACACTGTTG
>LR139417.1:13362-54360 GCA_900659605.1 Tisbe holothuriae | reverse complement strand
CACGTCGCTCATTACGGATTCGCTTAGCTACAACGTCTGCCTAAGAGGTGAAACCTCGTTGCCTCCGACCCTATCTTACAACCCATTATTCTGGAGTCGAATTACGAATGTAATGTACTATGCACTAACAGTTACTTTATTAAGCTTGATTGGTTAGACAGAGCAAGGGAGACGTGATCAATATTCGCACATACGGCTGTCCAAATGATAAGAGTCAAAGGGTGTCAAATTAGTTTGTTCTAATTATATAAAGCGGTTGAAATAGCATTCAAAAGATTCTTCAACCTCTTACATACATTGTACAGAGCAGAAAACATACTTTAACAGGCTTCATTGGGTCTTTGCGAGAGTTACAATTTTGGCTAGATAACTCTTATCATTTGGACAGCCGCATTGGTATTGTGTCTTAAGCCACTCTTTGTTGTTGTGTATATTTACACTTACTTAGCCGTGTTATTCTTAATCTTCTCCCTCTCTTTCCTCTTATAATATGGTTCATAATACAGGGAGGGCATTGCCGACTCTGCTGCCATCATATCCTTTTCCGTCTCTGGGAGGGCGTTGCTTATGTTTAATGGTAGTTGGGCGGCGCCCACTGCGCCCGCTGCGCCCAAGGCTACGGCCATGGTGATTGAATGGATGGTTAGCTGCGTTTGTTGTTATTTGGTAGCATTGTTGAGATTGAAGTTTATCTGAAATGATAATAATAAATAATTGTTAATTTGATGGGTCGGTAGAAAGAAAGTAAGGCTGTGCGATAAGTCGATATATCGATACTTATCGATAAGTTTCTAATATCGAAATATATCGATATCTAGATCCTTTAGGTATCGATAGAAAAACTAGATGTCTTAATCTTCAAGAATAGAGCTAGAGGGTTTGATGTTTCCTGGACTTATAGTGTATTAAAAGGCAGAACCATTATGTTGCCCATTTGAGTTAATTGTTTACTGCAAAATTATTTTCTAGTATTATTGACAAAGTTTGGGCAGACGTTTCTTTTTGAGAGAAAAAGTAAATAAAACACAAAACGAAAGAGTAACTGTTGCTGACAGCCAGACAAATGCTGCAATCAGAGAAACAGGGCTGAGGGCGTTCATGCTGGTAAAAAATGAACTAATGAACATAAGTTTCAACCCTATCTAAGGTTTCCACTGACATATAAGTTTATATGTCTTTTGCTAGCTCTGATCAGCCTCTGCCTTTTAACTTAGCTGTGCAGCTGAGAAAACAGGCATTGAATTACAGCTTTATCAGTTCAGTGAAAACTGTCCTCAAGTTCCTTCTTTTGCCGTCATGAACGCCCTGAGCCCGGATTCTCGGTGTTTCTCTGCTCCAATATTAGATTGGACTTGTTTGGAGAACTCTCTCGATAGATGAAAACCATGAAGCTATATTATAATAACTCTATGATGCACCTTTTAAGAGGAAATTTACTTTATGAAAAGTGTTGCCTTAACAGTTATGTACTAGTTTCCCAACCCCTATGCCCGAAGAGGCCTTATACGTAAGTAACTACTAAGGCGCCAACTAGTTCCAAAAATGGGACTATGGGCAACAACAGATAACAGGAGTATTTACTTATTTTATCCACCGGTAGATGGCACCATGGGCACCTTGGCCAATCAGAGTATTGAAAAGCCTTTTATTTACTCAATGGGGTCTGACAAAAATTTTATCATAAAGTTTTTTTCTAACATATTTTGCATTTAGTTAGGCAAGGACCTTTGAGTATACTATGAAAATGCCATGTGTGTTTCCATGGACCTTGGCCAAGGTGCGCAGTGCCATCTATTGGCCCTAACAAAATGTTATCTGTTGTTGGCCATTCCCATGTTTACCACCTTCACACCTTTCATTAGCAAACACACATCTCAGGAGCAGTAACAATATCGAGCTTCTTCCTTTTAAAGGTCTTTAATCAACATCATCAACGTCAAACGAGATGAAGAGAAAATGGAAAATATAAACGGAGAACGAAACAACTTTAGATACCCGACGGAAAGGAATGTCATTAAATTACATATTAAATCCGGCTATTGCAGTATAGACGTGTGTTTTGTTAAATATTGAATCGTCATGTGTTTTGTTGCTCAAAAATCGCTATATTATAGCCAAAGCGGGTAAATTCTATTTGTACTATCTTGATTATAGCCAAGTTTTTAAAGCACTTACTTGTGAATTATCGTTGAAAAAGTATTTTATGACGGCCCTCTTATATAGTTTACTGTTTAATATTTGAAACCTGTCCTATTTTACACTTAAAACGCTTACTATACCTTTCTACTTCGTCGGGTGTTTCCCATTCACCCCTCGTCGTCGTAGCTTTTGAGAAGTTAATCATCTGAAAGAAACGATGTTTCTCCTTCTCCTTCTTTTCTTTCTGCTTCTCCATCATATTTTAATTCCCTTGGATGAGTAGCGTCAAAAGTCATACGAAGAAGAAGAAGAAAAACGTTTAAGTGGACGGATTAATGGGAAGAAAATGGCTTACTCTGTACTCGGATGAATGTAAAGTAGAGAGTTTATGTCGCTGTATCAAACAACTTATTTACAACAATACGAAAATATAGGTCCATTGGCTTTATTATTATTACTGTTTTTGTTGTATAATTCTTCTCCTCTCAGTTGCAGATGCTGATAAATTCCCATCCCATCAGTTGTATAATTGCAAATTTAATTTAGATTTGAAATAATGGAGCTCGCTTTCTCTATAATTTAAGTGTCTTAGCTGCTTTAAAGTTTAATCCTTTTATCTTCAGTTATTCCGTTTACCTAGTTTCGTATTCTAAATGCAAGATATAGTTCCAGGCGGTCATTGATTTTTATGTAATGCTCATATACGTAGACATTTACACAGGGACAACCAAACACAGATAGCATATTTGGTTGTCCCAGGAGTGGTACATTCTACTTGCTCGCCTCTACCGATCAACTTATTGTATTTTGCTTTGGCACGCCGAGAGTCCAGCAAAAGGAAAAGTTGCCGGTGCGCCAAAGCAAAATACCATTAATGAAGTTAGTTCCCTTCGCGACCGGCAGAGATGCGCAAGTCGAATGTACCACTCGCCCCAGCCATAATATTACACTATAAAAACCTAGTCGAATGTTCATCCGCCACTTTATAGAAACGCCTTGTAGAACCTTGCCACTTTAGTTTCGCACCGGCTCACCCCACAATCAGCGCCCTCCTTCTTGGCGCAACCATCGCAGAGGGACAAGTGACCGCATGGGATGACGACAGAGTTGATCTGGTTGGCGCAGTTGTTGCCGCGGCAAATCTTCAGCTTCTCAAGGTTGGCGATTTGATGGATGATGTTGTCTGCTTCTAAGCTGGAGTTGTCTTCCGCTTGGCTATAATAGTGTAGATTGTATATTAATAAGTACAGTGAAAGGTATGCTTGGCCAAATGCTGTTTTCTACTTAGCAACTTAGCAAAGCTATCACTAACCCGTAGTTTAAAATATAGATAAGTGCTGCTTTTTTCATACTATTAATTTTGAACATTTTTGCAACATCAGTGATACGCTCTCTTATTCTCAAATGTACTTTCCTGGTTGTTTTTATATATGTAGTTAAATTCATAAGATTTACCTCGTTTTCACTCCGACTCAATCTTCTTTAAAAACAAATGTACTTTTACTTTTACAGCTTTTATTAAGTCACAACATTGTGACAACAATATCTAAAAGTAAATGCTAAATCCTAAAACTTCTTTCAAAAAGATATTAAATGCCTTCCTCAAAGTAAATATTAAAGTTATTTGTAAATGATTAAAACCCATTTAATCACTGGATCTAATTTAGTACCTTTAACTGGATCCAGCGATATTGGCTAGGTTGATTGCAGTGCCTTCTATTGGATTAAAAATGCTACTAACGGCACGTTATCTGTTGTTGGCCATTACCTGCTTGGACTCTCCTCCTCAATGTCATGATTCGGGTTGATACTCAGCACAAAGTCCCTCCCTTTCAACAGCAACAAGTACTTGCACTTTCCAAACCACTTTGCATGCTCCTGCCAGGGGACGTCTGCCTCGTCCCAGTTCTTGAGGGCTCCACCACAACAGAAGCAGATAAGATGGTCACCTGTAATATATAGAATACATATGTTGTACGAATAATCCTGTTGTGCAAGGACTATGTATGCCTTGCTGTTGTTTAATCTGTAACGCAAGTAGTGCTTAAAACCTTCTATTAGCTAGATGAAGAAGAACATATTACTTGTCGGATGTCGTTTTTTTCTACATGCTTACCGGTACACTATGAGGGGGACTGTTCTTGTTGTATACGTCCATCTGTGCCGGTACATAAGGACGTACGCTCATAAACAAAAGAACTGATAAACAACATTAGACATGCTTTCTAGTTGTTGTATGCGTAAGACAGGTACTTCGACTTTTTGTTTTAAAAAGTAACATGATCATTATCTTTAAAAATAAGCAAGTAGCTCTACACGATATTAAGTAAATCAACTCTCCTCACCCACTCCGTTGTAGAAGAACCCAGCTTCGGAGAGAGCGTCTGGTCTTTGAGGCATTGCACGGGGCCATGTCCCAAAGGTACCTCTTCGAGAAGGGAGTGTGGCATACTGTGGATACTTGGCCGTGTCGTAGTTGCGGAATTTCACCTCAGGGCAGGAGTTTTCTTTTATAGTGTAAATAGAGCATAGTTGACACATGTAGAAGTCTTAACATTATATGACTTTTTACAGGGTCTCTTCTGCAAAAGATAAGTACGCGTTGCGCGTTGAAATAAAAGAGAAATGAGGCTCAATGCCCCAAGCAATGATTTAAAATACAGTGGGTGCTTACTGAAACAGTCCCTCGGTTTAAATTGTTCAAAATTGTTCAAATATATATAATTATACTACAACCAAGGCTATGTATACCAGGTTAGTTCGTAGGGATCAAATTTGATTTTTCTTCTTTTCCCGCGCTTCGCTTATTTAATTTTACGCGAACTCGTACGCACTAAAGCTCTTAAAGTAAAGCTGAGCGGACAGCCGGACACCTACATCAGTGTGTGAGTGTTGCCTTGTGAGCCACTTAGGCATATATATAGTTGAATATGGTCCAAGATGAATAGTTGAGCTGATTACTGATGAAAGATTGAAAGTTAAAGGGATCTTCAAGGCTAATCTGAGTGAAGATGGGCCGATTCTCCAAGCTTTGTATATCTAGAGCTTTAGTTTCCCTCCCTTTTTCGCTTATTTTTCGCTTATTTTCCTCTCAGGCAGAGCCACTGGCTGCGCTCTGTGAACAAACCTGTGTTCTCATATAATCTGGAAGCCAACAAAGTTTCTTGTTTACCAACCAGCCTTCTTAATCTCGCAAATAGCATTGAATGCCCTTCTACCGCTCGCGCTCCAATAATACAAGAAGGAGTTTTCACACTGGGCTGTTACGTGTGATATGGAGTTGCAAAAGAAAACGTTAACTTTCTTCCGATTTAACAATGCATTTATTATATTTTTGCCGAAAATATCGCGTCATATTGGACACAAGTAGACTTTAAAAAGATAAATTCGGCGCCAGATAGTGCATGAAAAGAAGAGAAATACGAAGAACTCGCCGATTACACAAAAGTATTATCACAGATTCCCCGGAAAAGTAGTGCTTAAAATAGCCTTCAATATCAATTGCTCAATCGTAATCGCTCCTCTATTCTATTTTGTTGAGCAAGCGTCTTGGAAGCTAAACGTTACTCGTATTTCAGACTTTTGATGATATCGTCGTTGCAACAACTCAGTTGGTATTGTCTATACTAATAATAATACGGTAGGCTCAAATTCGCTGACTTTGCATTCTCGATTTTTAAACCTGTCCCTTCCATTATTATCACGGAAGAAGAACTTCGTTCTCCGTTCGCAACGATGCGTGTGACAAGTTGTTTTTCTTACCTAGGGTGAGTCCGTCCTTGGTCCATTGCACTCGGCCGCGCCGGTTGGCGACCTCGCAGGGGATGACGACGGTGCCGCCCTGGGCGATCTCGCTGTGCTCGGGCTTCGTGCGGAAGAACTGCTTCTGCTCCCCAGAGCAGTGCACTGAAACAAGATAAGAAAGAGGGTGTTATTATGATCAACATTACTACTTTCTAGATGGAAAGATAGAGTTAGAGTCACGGCGACAGGTTCGTGCACAAAAGCTCACTTTTTGTGATAAAAATAATGGGGCAATTTCTGACCCAAAATGAACCCACAGCTTGTCGGCCGACGACGACGACGGCGGTGGTAGAGCTAGAGCTAGAGGAGACTCATCTCTATAATCTCTTTGCCTTGGAGCGCGGACTGCAGCTCTCCAGCAAGTCAAGGGTTGTCGGCTGCGTGCATGTCTTAAACTTCGTCGGTCGCTCAATTGAGTTGTTTCATGCAATGTGCGTGGAGTACAAAATGAGATGGCTTCGTAGGCGGCAAAGCTAACAAAATAGAGACGAAGGGAAAAAGTATCTTAAGGTCGCTAATTGATCATTGGATTCCGACACAGATTAGCTCGCAGTCGACAGAAAAGAAATGGTCAGTTTAAGCTTCTTGAACAATTTTTCAAGGCTCTTTTATCGATCGGAGCGAAGAAGCGCACAACTTTATTCTCAGACGTCCCAGTCATTGTGCATGAAAGAAACATTTTTTGCTATTGTTGCATCGTCGACCATTGACGTATTATAGTAGTTGTATCTCGCTAATAGTTGGCCTCCGTCTCTCTTTTGAGCCACCCAAAACGGCCTCAAAAGCTATTTTGTCCATCTGTCTTCATCCCATCAAAATGAACAACAACCAACGACTTACTCAAAAATGAAAATGAGGGGCTTTTCAACAGAGAGAGAAGAACATGATGATAATAATAATAACTAGCGGCGGACAGATTTATCCTCTATCTAGAGCAAACATTTCACAGAGCCTCTATCTCCTCCTGCTTCCTGTCGCTAATTGCCTGTTTGAGTCATTAAATAACTCCTCTCTGCTCGGCTTACTGATCAGGTGAGTGAGTCGAAGCAGCAACAGCATCATTGCCAACGTTTACTTCTCACACACAAAAAGCACACTAAGCTCGGAAGATAAAAACGAACGAAAGAGATCTACTCGCTAGCAGATTATTTCTGCCAGCTCAGAAAAGAAGAGAATAAAAGTTTTGCCCTTGCATGGGAAACTCACAAATGTGCAATTATGGGTTCCTTCTTCTACTGCTCATTTTCCATAGTAGCAGAAAAAAAGTGGAATGGAACTTTTCTTTCTCTTACCGCAAAAAGATTTCTACAAGTGAAAAGTTTTTATGATTTTGGGGGAGAAGAATTATACCCAAATTGTCTTTCTCTGCCATGACTGCTGCTTGTGGCGGCGTTATTCACATCTACAGCCTCTTTTATTTATGGTTCAAATTTCTATGTGCTCAAATTATTATGGTCTTTTTTCTTCCTTCTTTGCCCAAGCCACATACTCTTACAGTTGGTATAATAAACAACCCACCGCTTACATCGAGCGACTGCAAGATGCGTGCACGGAAATCATTTTGCAAGCACATAACTAATAAGCATCACACTATGCGGCGTGGGAAATTAATTCTAGAGGCCCAAAACAACCTTAGGACACCATAAATCACGGTAACCTATAATTACATTGCAAAACCATCCACTTTTCACATAACCGTCCACTGAGGCAGATATTATTCCGTGCTGTTTAAAAGCATTCTCCTTGAAATGGCAACATGGAAGTAAAGCAATTAAATTGATGGATGTTATTAGCGTTTTCTCTGCTCATTCCCCCCTCAGCTCCATCGTCGTAGAAGCAGCTCATGTGAAGCTGCCACCAAACAACCGAACTGGGGGTCAATTCCCATGCAAGCCAAAAGCCACCAAGCTTTGACAGGGAGAGCTAGACTGAGCTGAGCTTGGTAGCCTGTGTTGGGGTCTCTCTCTCTTCATTTTTCCTCCTCCTTCTCCCCTACCGACTACATTGCTGGTTGATTCAAAGCTAGAGCATTAAGCCGTGTAAAATCATGAGCAATCTTTGAAGGGAAAGAGGAAGAGGAGGCGATTAGGCTTCTTCTTCTTCTCCAACGTGCTGCACAATGTGTGGCAGAATGGAAGGAAAAATGAGGTATTTGATCATCAACGCGGGAGATGGATTTGCCCAAGTTCGTAGAGAAAGGAAATTGGCGTTGGACACATCAAAGGGAAATTAAAATATGCCAGATTAGACGCCATGAAAACAAACACTGTTATTCTCTGGGCGGATAATCTCATAAGCGCAATGAACTCCGACGAGGCCTCGGAGGGCATCAAATAAATGAACTTTGGTGCCGTGTCGAGAAGAAGCAGAAGTGTGTGGGTTTACAAAGAATGTCGAATATGAACTTTCGGGCACGATGGGTCAACTTTATTATACCTACAGAGCGCGCACATACACTATAATTGGCACTATGCAAGATAAAGATAAAGAAGCGAGATTGAATTTCATGAACTCTTTCTTTCTTCTGTTCTGACCACCCAGGCGGCGTCTGGTTGAAAAGTGATGACTCCATTCCGCTACGACGACGTGGTTTTGTGTTTTCATTGGACAAAGCTTTGGGTGGTGGTTATGCGGCTGCTGATGCTGCTGGTCTATAATGAAATGCAAGGGCTCTCCATCACGTTGTCTTGAAAGATATGCAAACAAAAAAGAAGAAGAAGACGAGTCAACATGAGGATCGAGCAGCGAGACAGTGTTGGCTGCAGGGGAAGAAGAAGAAGAAGAAGCTGAGCAAAAACTTGAGTTGAATTTGTAATCCAAGCCTCAAAACATACATACTGCTGCTGCTTCCTTGAAGGACGATCCTTGAATCCTCCTCCTCCTCCACCCCCAACCCTTACAAATGTATGTCATAATACTCTTTTGCTTCCACAGCAGCAGATCCGCTTTGTCTTGAGTGCATTCCCAGCAGGAGGTGGAGGAGGAGGATCAACGAAAGAAAGAAGGCTTGGAAGCGTTTTTCACCCCCAGCACAGAAGCCGCTCAAGTCATTTTATTACGGTTAAGTATATTCCGTAACACTTCCAGGGTGCAAAAGGCCAGATAGAGGAGGGATATTATGACAAAGTCTCTCTGGAAAGCGGCCTGAGCAAAAACATGTTCCTTCACTCTCTCTCCCGTGTGTCTGGCTTCTTATTATTGAATTTTCCACCCCCAGAAGAGAAAACTCCTTGTTCATAATATGACTTCTTCTTCTTCTTCTCCCCTCAAGTTGGATGTAAACCCCCATGCAGAGAAGCAAAAGCTCACGATAAATACTTTGTGCCAGCCGCTACCAGAGAGAAGAAATTCCCTGAAGAGGGAAATATCTATTCCTGAGACTTCATTGTGAAGAAGAAGGGGGATGCCAATAAAAGAGTAGCAGCAGCGTTTTAAACACTCGTCCTTTTTCAAAGGAAGTATTAAAACCTTTTCTCTTTCTTTTCTCCAGTCATTGCCAGTTCAAGAAGGCGAAAAGGGCGGATAAAACTTTCCTTGCATAGATTTTCTTTCATAGTTGTAAAACTTTGATCCATTGTGTATCGACAAAGCGTTTAATAAATTTTTCAGATCAGGGCGGAAATCAGTTTTGTTTTAAATATGCGCAAAACTTTCATTATTGTATGTTATTATTACTTTCCCCATATCAAAAGTGGAAGCAGCCAAAGTTAGAGCTGCCTATTCTTGCGGATTTGACCTTGTTGGAAGATTTAGGATTTTTTTGTTCCTCTTTAGAAATAGTCTGGAAGGAAACTCGACTTGCTCCTGCGTCTATTTTATCGTCATTTCCGAACAGGAAACATTTGAGAAAATCTTTGAGAATAATTAATCATGCTTAATTTCCTCTCTGCTTCTTCGTTTTCTTAGCTCAGCCTCGTAATATAATATTGCGCTCAAGTCACCCAATTTTATTTACCTAACTTTACTTTTCCCCCGTTCTCTCATGTTCTGGAGCTCATTTGCGTTGTGTTAACGGATGAGCGCGCGATCTCGCACACTTAAGCAGAAAGGTGGCGTTAGATTATCTTAAAAGTGTGTTTTCGCAGTAATTGGCAACTTTCTTTTTTCTTCTTCCTATGCAATGTATGAATTAGTGAACATTAGTCAGTGTTTCATATGTGACCAGATCTTTTTTAACCCCCGAAAGGATTCTTTGTCATTTTCTCCGTTTGCATTCCATGCTTAACGACGGCAACAAAACAGCAAGAATCATCCTTGCTCGCTCGCTCGCTCGCTCGCTCGTCCCACACTTTTTGTCCGCAGTTTTTCGTCAATGGCGAAAAAAGTTTTCCTCTCTGCTGATAAAAAGGACTTTTGTTCTGTTGTGGGCGAAAACCAATAGTATTGGCCGTGTTGTGTTTTCTCTTTTTGCTGGTTATTTGCCAAACTGGACAGAAGAGCTCTGCTCGACCATGAGAGAGAAAGAAGTTATAGCAGGTGAAGAGGAATGCATTTGTCACCCGAACACAAGAGAGAGAGAGAGAGAGAGAAAAGCCCTTTTTACCACGGGATGGAAAACCCATTTGACCACAGAAAAAGCTCGCTTTAAAACAGCATGAATATTAAATTATCTTTGTTGCTTTCTTCTCCTCCATAATTGTATACAACGACTCATCATGCAAACTGTTTTAATGCGCACGCTTGTCCAGCAGGCCATTCTGGGCCCCGCATCACTCGGACGGAGGACGATAGTAGTGAAGGAGATTAAGAGCTCAAATTTTAAGCCTCATCTTTTTATGATGATCGTGCAGAATGGAAGCAGCAGCAACAGCGATCGCCTCTACTTGCTCTTCTTCTTCTTCGTCCAAGGGCATTGAATAAAACGGCTTCATGACACAAATAACCGTAAAAACGGGAGGAAAGGAGAGATCGGCCTAAATGAAAAAGATGGCAAGTTCCCATTTTATGCTCCAAGCTCCTCTCCCTTTCCCCGTCCATGAGAAGATGTAATAGATAGCAGAAGCTGGGTTTGAATTATGCCCGATCTGCTGCATCAGTTTAATCGATCTGCATGCAAACTCAGTGCTGCTTCAATGATGGTGATGGGATGAAGAAAAAGAAAAAGAAGAAAGATCGTCGATCAGGAATTGCAATAAAGTCGTGCATCTGATCGTCAGGTGGCTTTGAAACAAGGTTGGAAACGTTAAATACATACAAGCATTGGCCGAGGCTTCCTTTTCGGAAATGACATCGCCTCAACTTGTGCTCTGCAGCTGTTTTGCAAAACTAAAGGAGACGACTTTTTCTTCTTCTTCTTCTTCTCTCCACTGCGGTTTCGCTCATCAGTGTTTCCTTTTTGCTCTTCTGACGACGGAAACCAGCAGTGGAACAAAAGTCTATATTAGATTAGCAGATAGTCAAGCGACCCACTGCTCCACTACCTACTACTGTATGTAAGTCGTATATGTAAGAAGAGCCCAAATAAAACTTTTTATGGGCTTCCATAAATTCTGGTGCTGCAAAGACAACAAACATACAACTCATTTTCCTCACCATCTGGTCATGAGGGCCACGAAAAACTATCTTCTTTCTATTTCTTCTTTCCCAAGAATTAGCCCATATTGAGCGAGGTCCTACGAAGAAGAAGAAGAGGAACCTGCTGATTGCTTCTGTTTGCCATCAAGTGGCAGGAAAGAGTTTTTCCCACTTTAACTTTTTAAAAAGTGAAATGTTGTTAGAGTTCAACGGAAAGGGCAAAATAAAAATGTCTGAGAATGCGGTTTTGAAGAAAAGACTCTTTAAACTCAAGTCAAAGTTGATTGCTTGCTCATTTCGCCATGACTTGATTATGAGCCTGGCCTTGACCAGAGCGGAAAAGAAATTAAGCTGGATTGGTTCCCATCTCTTGTTAACTTTATATCTCCAATTTACGCCAACCTTATTTTCGTTCACTGATCAAGATCCAGCTTATTATTATTATTACGATTATTATTGCCTTTCTTCTTTTTCATCGTCGTCATGATTAAAGTCCTTACATGCCTTCGTTAAAAGCTTCCAAGAGGTTAAACAGCGCCGCCAATTAAGTCCCTACAAAGAGAAGTTGAAGCCATAATACAGTCAGCCACATACATGTTCACTGCAATGCTTCTTATTCGTATGATTCCAGCTGCTACCGCCAAATTTTAAAAGCCCGTTTCCCAGACTTAATTGCGGCTTTTCCTCTTCTTCATAAAGTAGGTTGGAAATTGAGCTGCGTGATTTTTGATATTATTATTATTTAATGTCGTTCTTTGTTGCAGTTTACGCTTTTTAAGCATATGAATTTTGAATATGCCTTGTTCTCGTATTATGATTATTCCATTTTGAAGAGGTCGACCTTTTTCTTCTTTCTTCATTCTTGCACAAATATTGACACGACGATGTGCATTACGACGTTCTTGAGACATCACCTAAAAATGTCACTTAAATGGTATTTCTCCTTTTGGAAAAATAAACACGTCTTTTGGTTGACAGCCTTGGAAGAAATGTGTCCGATTCGGTTGTCACACTGATGCAACTCAAAAGATCTTGTCCCCTGAAAACTCCTTGTGAGAAAACGGGCCTCTCCAGATCCAACAATCATCATAATAAGCCCTGGTCGGTGATAAATAACCCCCGTTATAGGACTTGATATATTCATGGGAAAGGTTGGACATCTGGCCGTGAATTTCTTCCTCTTCTCCTTTATTGATCTCGGATCCATAAGCAATATTTCTTCCGTTGTTATTGGACGTTCGAATTTTCCCGTCCATTGGGCTTCTTTCCTGGAGAACGGCGGCCAACAATGAGAGATATTCATTCAGACGGGGGACCACACTCCAGATGGTGCAGAATGGCTGCCGTATTTTAAACCAAGGTGTTAGATGTGGGACACGCAAGAGGCAAACTGGGGCACTCTAATGTGATGCAGAATAAGGGTGGAGGAAGCAGCGACACTTTTTGCTCGCATATGATGGGAGTAGTACTGCTGAAAAAACAAGCTGGCCTCATTTTTGTCGTTGTGCGTGGAATATGATGGCATATTTTTGTATACTTTTCCTTCCCCTAAAATCTTCCAGGGACCATAAAAGTTAAAGCCAATTTGGGTTAGCCGATAAGTGAACATTCTTGAAATTTCTCTCGCGTCGTCGTTCTCTGCTGGGCGGCGCGGCCCCCCTTTCCCTCAGGCCAAACACCGAGCTAGCAAAAACTACTTGAGCAGTTGCAGCAAATAGAGTCAAAGTCTCTATCCACAGTTTCAAGTTTTAAGGGTTAAAAACCGGTCAGAGTTCAAGCGAAAAGTCAATTTAAATCCCAACAAAAATCAACGTTTGCTGTAAAAAGGTGAAGCCCGGGAGAGGAGGAGAAAAAAGCTCACTCAACATTTTCTACTTTTCTCCCAACACCTAAAAACTTGATATATGGATTCAAATTGCATTAGCTCTCTCTCTCTTGCCTTAGATGTAGCTCGTCGTATCTCTGGTCTCTGGTTGATTCGTCTCGATCTATTCGTCTCGGTTTAACACTCGTTCTCTTTCCTTGGTTTCGGAATTGAGCTCGTCCCACCGCCACCACCAGCGTCGCCGCTCTACAACAGCGTGACCAATTCTGTGTCGGCTCAAAATGAAGACATCGCCCAGAAGAAAGAACATTCTTAGATGGATGATGAGTTCAGCCAGTGTGCACCACCACCAGGTGTGAGAAGCATCATAATATTGACTCTGCTCGCAACGGTGTTTCTTCTTCTTCCTCCTCATTCGTTGCCAACGCGTTGTCTTCGCAAACAATTACGGCAAAAGATAAATAAATAATAAACCATGTAAACGCCTCTGCCTCACCTTAAAGTCTTCACACTTGAGCGGGAACAACGGTTTCTGCACTCCTCCATTTTCTGCAATGCAGCATTTGTTGTTTTTGCCACCTGGAAAGTGAGCTGCTGACTTTTGTATCATGATCGTCTAGACCCCGAAGCCGTTTGTTTTCTGCCTCAGCGGAGAATCTTTTTTCTCCAATTTAATGGACCATTTTGCACCTCCTCCTCTTTCGATCTCTCTCTGTGTCCCACCCACGTTTTGTACTCAGCCACTTTAATGACCTCAATCGGGGAAATATAAAAATCGTCGTTCCGGTCGGATAAACTCATCCTGGTCTTATTGAGCTGCATGGTGGTCAGAAACCGAAACTAAAGTCAAAGGTGTTAAAGTGGAATTCAAAGTCTTGTAGATTCGAGACAGAAACCCGGGTTTTATGATAGTTTGCTTTCTGCATCGAAGAATTCCTCGCCGATTTTGACTTTTCCCCAATAACAAGATCCAATAAACCGTTTTGTATTTTCCCTCCTTTGTCACCTCGACTCGATTTCGTCGTTGTCAGACGTGTTAGCTGCACACATATCGAGCGAAAAGTGCTCGACGTCTTCGTTTTCCTCAATCTAGAGGCAGGCGGACATTTAAGTGGCCAGTTTGGCTTTCAAGAGCGAGGATGGAGTGAGTAGTAAAACCTGCCAATAAACTCATCCTCTTCTTCGACGGCGTCGTCTTCTGTGTTTATATGATTGAATTTGCACCTACCTTGTAAACGAGACAATAGCTCGCTCTCTACAGCTCACCCATGCATGCATGAATTGCTGCTGCTGGACGCTCCGCATTTTCTTCAACTCCTTAAACTTGCTCGCATAAATGATTTGGATTTGGGGCAGGTGTCCCATAAATTAATTTGCAGCCTTTTTCACTCTGCTCAGCTGTTTCGCAGCTCTCTTCGCCTCCTCTCCGAGGGACAATTTCTCAACGTCCAGAATCCTAGTCCAGACCAAGGAGGACATTTGTATAGACAAGATTCTTTACACACACACACGCACATACTCAAACGGGTAGCAGAATACAGTTCTAAAAAGAAGGAAGGAGAAATATTGCAGGAGCTGTTTCCCCCTTTTTTGTTACTTTTTACAACGAGCAGCTGGCCAGCAATGCAACGTCTGGCCAGACCCATTCTGCTGCTGCTGGAAATGTGTGCATATAATAGTAATAATAATACAACACATTTTAGCACGGGTGTGGATGGATGGAGACGACATCTTCCTTTCTTTTTGAGCCATCACTACAGACATACTTTGATGTCAATAATTGTGACAGCCTCCCTCAACAAAATACTCCTTGATCTCAGAAGGAACATCAAACGGAACCTCACATACTTTGGGGTCCATCCTGGGACCGTTTATAAGGAAGGCAAAGCTTTCCATCTAGGTTTCTTTCTTTGTATTTGATGTCTTCTCTCTGAGCTCAAACAAATTATGGTAGGTTATGCCCTTAAAAAGTTCAAACCCTCCTCTTGTCGTAAAGGAGCGGTGGCGAACAAACAAACATGGCCTGCTGCTGCTTTTTCCTCCATGGAAATGGTAGTAAATAATATTCTGGTCACAAAGAGGATGGACAAGCAAACAGCCAGATAGATAGAGAAAGCAAAAACTTGGGATCAGAAGGGGAGGTTGATAGCGAGCATAAATTTCCAAGCCTGTTGACCCCGCCGAAGAAGAAGAGTTCCTTTCCTTCTCTTTTCCATTGAGGAAAGTATTGTGTGCCCTGGATATGATATACTCTGTGCACCCAGCTGCAATATCTACGACAGGAAAGGGGGAGACCCAATTTTATTACTCGCATACTTTTTGCTGAATTGAATCAATCCCCTAAGTTTTGAGTTTACTCTGAATAGATTTATTCCCTTCTTCTTGCATCAAATATGCCATATTAGACTTTTTTATCTATGACTGTTGAATATGCTGATGCGTACGTTTGAAAGCTAAGAAAGGGTTGGAGCAGTCTTTGCTACTTTCGGCATTCTTTACCAACTTTGTTGGGAATCTAGGAAGTTGGCTGCTTTTCTTTCTTTCTTTTCTTCATCTCGTCTTCATCTCCCCTGAGTACCGAACCAAGAAAGAGAAAGGATTACTTTAGTGTTTCCTCGAGTCAAGAAAGCAGCTGCCTCAAAACGAAAGATTCAAGTCCCCATATTTCGTTTTCAGGAGAATCAAGGCCACCATCCTATGACTCTGGCCTGACTGGAGCCAAGATCAATTTTCATGTCAGATGAGTTATGGTCGGAGGAGGAAATAGACTTTCTTCTTCAAAGATGATAATTTATTCGCGAAATGCAACAACTCATGCAAATCGAAAAGAAGGGACCTTCTTCTCTTCAGCTCCTGAGAATAGCTCCCCAGAGAGGCATAACCTACACTTTACTCTTTTCCCCAGTCGAATGTGTAAAAACGCGCGCGTGAAAGCAAATAAAGAAAATATAGTAGTCGGAATATTCCTCCAACCCGACCGACCGACCCCGCCATAAGGAGCTAGTGAGGAATAAACGAGGCTTGTTCGAGATTCTGCCATTTTCCTTCTTCTTTCGCCTTTATCCCCTAGAGGCGATAGAGCGTCTTCGCAGTAGTCGTCGCTGTGAACCAAATAATGTCATTTGCATGTCAGAGCACGTTTTCCTCCTCTCACTCGATTGGGAATATTACCATCACTTTAAAGCAGAATCAACGTTACCTACTTCTCCGGCCGTGTCAGACATCTGGTGCAACAAGTCAAACAGATCATCAGAAGGAAGAAACATGATTTGCAGTTGTTAGAACAAGGGGCGGACCCCACTTCACATTCTTCACTCACATTTCAATTATCTCTGGGAAAAAAAGAAAATCCAGGTCATGGAGGAAAATATCGATCAGCGGCTGTGTCATCCTCAGAAGAAATCGCAAATATTATTATCACCGCCATCCCAATAAGTAACGACATAATTAATCAAGTGCAAGGATGGGGTTGAAGAAAAATTGTGTCAGAGTCACACTTGCAAAGGGTGCGTGGACGGATCTGTGGAAGTGACGACCAAAATGACTTATTGCTTCCAATATCCAATAGTCACGTCTGGGATTTGGCTCTCGAAGAGCTCAATTAATGAATATGAGACTAAAGAGCATTAGAACAATTAGGACAAGTTGTAACAGCAGTGGTGTGCAAGTCTAAATTTAACTACTTTTCCGCTAGTCCGATTTTATTCCCTCTGTACAGATACTGTATGATAAATTGTAATCAAAATTTTGCCAGCTTTTGTTTTTAGGGGAACCGCAGTGGAAATAAAATTGTTCTTTCTTTCTTCTTCCATTCAGCACCAGTCCATTGTTGAGGCAAAGCATGAAAAATTGTTATTTTTTGCCGTTCTGGAGGAGGCCTCTTCACCATTCAGATTTTATTTCATTTTTTTCTTCAAAAGAAATAATAATAAAAATAATAATAAAACGCCCGTTGGTGTTGTTGTCTCTGTAGCCCCCATTTCCGTTTCTCAGACCTGAGACGGCGACAACACCTCAGAAATGAAGGTGGTTTGCCGTTTTCTTCTTCACGTTGATCACCCGTTTGAATGCATGTCGTCACAAAATGACGACAAATTCCTTTCATATCACTAAACAGATGTCATTCCTCCCTTTATCATTTCCACTGGATATGACATCAGCAGTAGTAGTAGTGACTTGTTGCAAAGAGATAAAAGGTAGCAGTTAATAAGGTGAGTTATGACTCGTTTTCTCTTCGTCGTCGTCATTTCCTCTACTAGAAAGGATCCTGAGAGATTGACAAAAATGACCTTATGAACCCGTGCAGGAAGGCGGCGGCAGTCAGCTGAGTTTTCTCCATCCCGAACGAACGAACGTATTCCTTGTTCGGTGCCAGAAATGTGTAGAAAATTCGCTTGGAAATTGAAAAAAGGGAAAGGTGAGGCCGTGACGGGAAGGAAAAGGTTTTGTGCTCACTCAGCGCATTGTTTCCTTGAGCATTTGTCGGCGGGGCCATTTTCGTATAGTTTTCGCTCGTTACTGCACACACACAGAGAGAGAAAGAGGCGTTTAAAAGGGGGAAAAGAAATAAATTGAGGATTTTGTTCCCTCTTCTCCACATGCCAAAACCGGCGGACAATGGGTCGTCGCTCGGAAAAGAAGAAGAATATGAAGTAAACGGATATAGAAAGGAAATAATGATATTTCCTTCCCCATTGATGCCGCTTCTTTTTTCTTACATATGCCAGTCGCTGTTTCAGCAACAGCACAACTTTTAGTGCCACGCTGGCCGGTCTGAACGAACGCAGGCGATTTATTGAGTGGAAAATAAGTTTTGAGATGAAAGTTCCTCTTTCCTTTCTTTCTTTCTTTTCGGTGGCGGCTGCGGCGACGGCATCGTCGTCTCCATCCCAGTCACAAAGTTAACTTTCCTTCTCCTCCCCCTTTAGCTTCACTCTATGATGGAAAAAGAGCAGTTTCATATCCATAAACTCTCCTATGGAGCACCCGCCGTATGTACTACTACTACATGTACAGGAAAGAGAGCAGCAAATTAAGTTTTCGATCGAAATAAGAATGAGATAGGAATCGGCCGGCGACACTTTCTCTCTCTTCTTCTTTTTATCATGCACAGCAGCAGCAGCACCGTCTGGAGAGAGAGAGAGAAAGAAGTTCTTTAGCCCCGTTTTTAAATCGATCCGAGATGGGTCGATGAAAGATGGGTAAAGTTTAAACAAGGAACAAGAGAAGGAGGCAAAAATGTGGAGCAAAGGAAATGTCAACATGGAATTTTAAAACGGGGGAAGTTTTTCTTCTTTTCTTCTCTTCTCCTCATCCAGCTGGGTTTTAGAATCCAAAAGAGGAGGAAAAGCTAAAATGTTGAAGCTTTTTGAGCCGTGAAAAGAAAACATCGTCATCACCGTTTATCCTCCTTCTGATCAGCTTCGACTATTTGTTCCCATTATGAGACAGCAAGTTAAACACACTGCCGACTGCTGCTGCTGCTGCATAACTGATGATGTTCCGCTTGGCGTGCGTGAGCACGTGTCTTTAAACGCCGCGAAACAAAAGTCGCTTCCACAATTAACTCGGTGACATATCGCGGCGGTGGCTCAAAATGGAAAACAAACGCGAAACGAATGGACAGTAAAAAGAAGAGGAAGGACAAAAGAAGAGGATTATGCGCTTCGAGCTCGCATTAGTGGTGTCGCAGCTTGGCTTTTATTTCGCCAACAGATCAACATATATTAGTGTAACACATACCACACAGTCATACGCCCCCCAGTCACGTAATATTCATTTTTCTTCATGGAAATGAGCCTTATTTTCTCTTTTCTTCTTCTTCTTCATGACTCTGTTTGAGTCTTTCTTCTCACGTTGTGTCAGAATATGAACCAGATCTGGATCTGCTCAAGTGAGAAAAGTCAATAGTAATTCCAAAGGAAAACAAGCGAAGAAGAATATTGTGTCGATGATGGAGGAAGACGAAGAAGGAGAAAGATCGTATTAATCTGTGAGAAAAAAGTAGGCGACGATTAACTTTGATGCTCGCCCGGCCCTTAATTCCCATCCCATTCGTTTTACACCCCCAACTAAGTGAAGAGTATAGTAGTGTCAGAGCTTCTCCTCTCGCATGGCTGAAGAGCAGGGAAGGAGATCGAATGTGTTATGCCCTTGCAAGGGCCGAAGAAGACGAACTTGGCTTAAGAAAGGGGGAAGGAGGAGGGTCGAGGGGAGGAGAGAATATACGAATATAAGAAACAGCTCTTCTTCTTAAAGATATAGGGTGAGAACTCGAATAAAAATTCCTTGTCTTTGGGGATTAATCAAGAGGGAGAAGAAGGGTTGGCTTCTGTGCAATGGGGGAGGAGGAACGTTGAACACGCCTTTGCGGCCATTCATTTCATGAGAATGTAGAAGAGATACGAATCAGGCAGGGAGGGAGGAAACGGCTTCAATGAAAGACATCGAGCTCTATGCATCGGTCCCATTGGACTTGGAAAGACATGACCTTTTTGCGTGAGGGGAATCCTTTACTGGCGTTGCTCCTCTCTCACATGAGGGGCCAATTCCGACTTACCTAAAATATGAGAGAAACAATAATTTCACTTGATTGTAACATGGCATTACACGGGGAGAAAAGAAGAATGACCTCATTTTCTCTCTCCTCCACAACAATAATGCAGTCTCCTCCTCCGATTCAATGGTAGATTGAGCTAGCTGTGAACTTATCTGCGGCTAATGATCTTTGAATGATATTCCATCATTTCTTTCAGGCGGGCTAGCTGCATCTCACCCTCCAGTCATCAGTGCTAATGCAATTTCATGTCGACAGTAGACGAAATATGTGCGGACGGAAAGAAGAATGTGCAGCAGCGAGTCAAATTGCACGGATTTCGCTATTTTTATACTACCTTCGCGTAATGTTGTATTGCTTCAGCCTCGGGCATCCATCACTCGAGCAGCAGAAGACGAAGCTCATTCAACCCTTTTTGAAAGACGACAAACACGCATTCCTGGCGTTTCAAGCAAGACTGGCAACAGCGTTCTTAAAAGATTACATATGATTTGTCTTCAAGCTAGCATACATATAGCGGTGGCAGTCCATTTAGAAGAAGCTTGTTCAGCCTGTCTAATCCATGTCGCCTTCTTCTCCTCTTAGAGTGGAATTCACAGCATGACACGCTTGAATTCGACTCTGGAGAGAGAGAGAATATATTTTGCTTCTTTTATTTTCGCCACCTCCTGTTGACATTGCCGTTTTGTTTGTTGTTTGGCCTTTTCCTGGCTGGCGACAAAGCTTCACGGAACACATGCTCAAAAGAGTTTCAGCATCTCTCTCCATAAGCGGTAGAAGTAATAACAATGGCCGTGGATGATGATCTTATGCAAATGCGAAGAGGAAGCTGAGCATGTTTCTGATCGGCGTTCCGAATTCCGACATGTCGCCAACACCAACGTGGAATTTTTGCGGAAGCGGAATTACATACGACTAGCTAGGATATTATGGGCCGGACGACGAGAAAGAATGTAATATGGTTAGGATTGTTTTATTGCGGTAGCCGATTTTGTGGTACAATATTATTATTATTATTGCCTTGTTCAAGGTTGTTTTATCGAACGTGAGGTCAACTTTTGGGGCGACCCCAAAACGCCGATCGATCGAAAAGGAGGCCGCTCAAGGTGGATAATTATTATGACGACGAAGACGACGACGCCGTTCTTGGTGGTGCGGAAAGGCATTTCTCAATCGCCTTGACAAATCTGAGCGGGAAGTGGGATCGACAGGTTTCCGGCAAGAGGGAAAGAAAATAAACATTTTAAGAGGTAAAAATTCTGTCACACGGTTGCTCTATATAGATCTAGTTTAATATATTTAAATATATAGTGTCTTGACCTTCCCGCAAGGGCCACTGAATAAGAGTTTTGCAACATGGGGAAATTGAGCTGAAAAAAATTCCGCCAGCGGTGCACACACAAAAAAAGTGTTATGGAAATGAGGCCTCGTTTTCCTTCTTCGGAATAATAACGATGGCGTTGAATAATAATCATAATAATAACGTGTGTGCAGCAAATGCCCGGTTTGCTAAAGAAAAATATATACGAGCGGAATGAGGCTAAATTTGAGACCTTGTGTCAAAGTTGGCGTTCCGACTGCCTACTCTGTTGGCCCAAGTGCCAAATTGAATATACGAGTCTCAATGCCATTCTAAAAAGACATGCAGTATAAACAGTGAACACCTCGAGGGCCTGGAGGGTGTTGGTGCAACAGTTCGTTACTTGGTAGTTTTCAAAAGTTGTTTTCCTTCCTTCCTTCACCTTGCTAGCTTGCAATAAAAAAGTTAAAAATAGCCAGCTTTGTGGCAGCAGCAAAAGGAGAAAAAAAGTCAATTTAAAGAATTCTTGAAGCGAAAGAGAAGTAGAGATGATCTCCAGGCTCCAGGAGTGGAAGTAAGATCTGTAGTATAGAAAAGTATACTCCAATGGAACTTATGTAAATGATGGCAAAATAATACTACATGTAGCATGTAATTTGCTGTACGTTTAAGTGTAACTTATTATTGCATTCGTGATTCTGCCGGTGGGGGAAGAAGAAGTATCAGGGACGAAGTAGAATTACTTAAATTACACTTCTATACCAAGTTTGATATATCTAAAGTGGCAACCCTAATGGAGATATGTTTGCCTACATTATTCTTTTCTCCGCTAGCACAAAAACCGTTTGCGATATTATGTTCTCCTTTCCAGCAATTTTCAAATTTGTGAACCATCCGAAAAAAGTGAGAAGAAGGCAAATCTTTCTTCATCGTGAGTTTATCAATCATCAAAATTTCGTATTCAAGAAAAAGGGCAATTTTTCCTTTTCTTCCTCAGATATGTTTTCCACCCTAAGCTTCTTGTGTTCATCATTAACGTGATTACGTCAGTAGCCGACAAAGAAGAAGAAGAAGAAGAAGTTTTGGGATGATAATTTTAAATCCCTTAATTGAAGGTCTAATCAGTGGAGGACATCTCAGCTTACACTGGGGGGTAATTATAAGCTTATAATAATGTTATTTAGGATGTGGCCATCTTGCTTAGTTAGTGAGTGAGACCTTCAACTTTTGAGCTTAGCTGCAACCTTGGTCACCCCTGTGATATAATCTAATTACCCTGGAGCAAGCATCAAGTTGTCCTTTAATCCGGCTAGTGACCCTTGCTACTTGCATCCATTTGTTCTTCCCTAATTGCAAGGGTTGGTTTCGTGTGACTTAATCTTGTAAAGCCCATTCTCCGCAGCCGAGGAAATGAAGAGATCCCTATCACATGATGACGATACAAACTTTTTTCCCAGCAGCTCTTTTGAAGAGGGAATGGTATAAAAGGGGAAGAACCAGAGCGTGGAGACGTTGTATGCAATGCCGGCGCACAGAAAAAGGGTCGAGTAGTGGCAGCGTGATAAATAGTGGCAGCATGCATTAATGGAGGGACGAACGAATGGGTAATTAAATACGAGCAATCTGGGCATTCCGTCGTTTGAATTCCTCTCTTGGGAGGACGACGGCAATTATTATTTCGAACAGTGTCGCGGGAATTGAGGCCAATTTCAAGTAGAACTTTTCTTCTGCCGCTCTTTTATCCCCGCTACGACGATATGCCTCACAACGAACTTGTCCCACTTTTAAAACAAAAAACTTTTGCATCATTCCTCCGCGTCGACATTAGCGCAAACTGGAAAAAGAATGCAAAAGAAAAAGAAAAAGAAAAGCCAATTTTTCCGTAATCAGCCTCAGTTCAATTTCACAAGAAAGCAGAAGCGTAGTTTTCGGAATTCTTTCAACTGAGGAAAAAGTGCATAGAGAGTTAGCTGCGCTGATGCACTGACACACTCAGGTCGAAGATTTTAATTTTAGAGGAAAAATAATGCGTCGCTAATATTCTGGGAGATATGCATAAGGTCATATCTGTTCGGACGCACATGTTTGCGTGCAGGTTGTGGGATATACTATAGGCAATCATTGGGTATATGAGATAAGAAATGAATAGTTTTATATTAACTCGCTAGTTTTAAGCTGGCAGTGAACGGTCAGTCGGATTGTCTTAATAATCTGGGCATCATCCGTAGTGACCTATTTGCCACTCACTCCGCCGCGGTTGGTCCATCTTTCTGCTATTAGCGTCTGTTTGATTTTATAATGAAATCCCATTAGCCGCCGAATACATAATAGAGGCCATGATGCCATTCTTTGAAGCTTTGCTTGAGGCCAACCTGGATGAGATAGATGATGATGATGATGATGATGATGGACGTCGTCGTCGTCTTCAGACTGAGCGCCAGATGTTGCTTAGACTGAGCGAGATGAGTCGTCGAGCACGCAACGAAAGTATGTTGCCCGTATCAAAAGCTTACGCCTGCGGGGTCAACTGGGGGTTCAAGATCTTTTAAAAGCTCAAATTATTTGGCCAAAACTGAGGAGTCTTAATTCAATTGAGACGAGGAATCTGATAAGCTGCTCCAATTCTCTTTGGCATTTTCCACAATGACTGAGTGTAGTAGGCGTCACTCACTGGAGAAGAAGCCCCATTATGTCGAGTGGAGTGACACGTGATTGAAAGATGAGAGTGATACAACTGTCGGAGGTGAATAAAAACGGAGAAGACTTTTGTAAATAAAAAAGTTATTTATTTGCGGTGGAATTGTCTAAAAAAAGTAACTATCCTGGAATTGAAGCCACTCTCCGTGCGACGGTTCCTTCTCAGAAGACCAACTTGATTGCATACTTTGTTACCTCAAAGTTTTCCTCTCCTAAGCTGATTTTGGTCAAAGTGCATTTGTATAAATTGGCCTTGCCTTGTACACATCCGACCAAACAACAACGGTCATACAATGCTTTTTGGACCCGTTCGCCCGTTTGGCTGTGCAACAATGAACGGACAAGGCCACTCTCACACCGACGGGGATCCCTTTTCAGCTCTAGCAAGGTGAACGCGCAAGGCCACTCTTGCACCGAAGATCCTTTATCCTCGTTCTATTCGTACTGCTGAGGTCCATTCATTGACATTGACACGGAAGAAAGCACCATCAGGAGAATGAAACGAAAACGACCGACAAACTTTCTTTCGAGGAATAAAAAAGTTTCCGTGACATTGAGCCCATATGAATTGTGGGAAGAAGGCCTCAAGATGGTGATGACGACGACGATCCGGACATAAAAGGAACATTTTACTGAGACATATGCGTAGAGAGCAGCGTCGCCTACTTCGCTCTGACGCATTAAAGCCCAGAGGCTGTAAAAAGTTAGTTTTGCAGTCAGCAGGTGGATAAATGTAGGATATGGTGCGCCAATGATTAAGGCCTGCAGAGGAAAAATCCAGACTCTGCGTTGGCAATGTGCTTAATACAGAGATAGCTCCTTTACTTGGCTAACGTTATAACACACACAATATGAAAATAGTGACCTTACTTTTGCATGTAGCTGCCTCTAACGAAACCCAAGGGGATGTAGTAGAACAATTGGCAAAGCTCTCTCTTTCTCACGTCGCAGCTGTGAAATAGAATGCAAAAGCAGCAAAAGAAAGAGATCCCCTAGCTTCCGTTTCCCTCCGTTTCTTGAGAAGAGCCATTTTTGGCCTTGATGTGGAAATGGATCTTGACACCAGCAACAAAAATATTGTTACTGCCATTCTCCTCCTTTCACTTTTCTCATGATCGATATCGGTCAACAAAATGGCAAAGCATAAAAGAGCGCATTATTATGCATCTCTGCCGGGCATTACAACAAACATCCGCTTTGCAGAATAAGGAGGAAATGTAGCAGCGTTGTTGGCCTTCCAAGGAGGAAAAAGGGAAAGTAGCCAGTGAGTGGAACACACAGCAACTGCCAAGGTCAGAAAAGAAAAAGGAGAAGGGAAATATTGCCGGGGAAAAAGAAGGCCTCAAGGAGCCAAAAGGAAAGATAAGAATGTGTAGCGAGCTCTAACTGGCTGAAGAAGGAGCCAAGAAAGCTGTTAATGGCAAAGGACATCAGATCGAAGAAAAAGGAGAAAAAGGCCTTGCTCGAATCTTATATCTACTTTGCTTAATGAGACCAATGCAGCGAAAGAAATTAGAGAGAAAGTTTTCCCCTCCTCTTTTTTCTGGTCACCATTGCTACTTCTTCTTCCTCTTTTTGTGAGCTCTTCTTCTTCTTCTTTCCGTCCCTTGGGATTCAGCACCACCACGAGAAGGCAATTGTCAGGCGCAACACTGTACGACAATGAGACAGCGGCTGAGACGAAAGGACGAACGGCGGCAGACAGACTGGCATGATGAGAAGAAATGAGATGGAACCACTGGTACAGCTCGGTGGCCACACCGCTACGATTAGATTCTTACCTAAAAGCAAGAGAGTGTGTGATATAATGAGATTATGAGCTACGTTTAAATTTGATCCCCTCTGGGGAAAAGGAGCAAAAGCAAAATGTATAACTGTAGGAGATAATTAATTAAAGAGCCAGCGCCTGCCCTGACCTGGTTCTTCCGGCGGCAGCAATACCCATTATAGCCTATTTGGCTCGTATTCGGAATTATTACAAAATTAATGTCCGTTTTATGGTGATTGCCGCCTAGTAGTCAAAGCTAATCTCTGGGGACTCTCCTCCTCCTCCTGTGAAAATTAAACGACATCAAGCACTGCTGCCTTGTTTACTCTAGCGATGGCGGCTGAGTAGACACTTCCTCATCGTGTGATGCTTCCCTTGAGAGTCCTTTTTCTTCCAGCGGGCAAGGTCGTTGGAGGAGGAGGAGGAGAAGTGACAAACTACGACAATATTCAGCAATACATCTTCTTCTTCTACCTAATCTACCTGCTGCTGTGTATGTCACACATTCTCAAGTGGGCAATAAGTAACACTTCTACTCAATGACGCGATTTAAGAGACAAAAGTGGCACCGACCTAATCTACATATCGATGTGTGCTGTGTACATCAGAACAGAAGGGTTGAAGAGGAGGAGGAGGAGGAGTGGCTTCCAAGATGCCGTCTCTGCTACAAAGGAGAATTTACATAACGCCTAATGCATGTAGATCATGTCGTTCCCACCTCACAAGATTGCTGTACTCCGCACTCTGGGGATGTTCGTCGACCTAGCTGCAAATTGCAAAAGGGCATTATTACTTGCTTCGTCTTATTTCACTATCTCTGTGAAGTGCCAGTTTCAATTCGTCTCTGTCATGCTATTTAAGCGTGGTGCCAAGCAGGCCGTTGCATGTCTTAAGACCACAAGAGGAGGAGGATGCACTTTTGAGACAGACTCGGAAAATAAAGACATTTAAAGGAATACTCCACGATGGAAGAGGTAAAGGGGGCAAGAAGTCAACAGAATAGTTTTATCGCAGAGACCTTGAAACGGAGCAGGAATGCAAAGTTGTAAAACTAACTGCTGTTGCATTTATCATCAGGAGATGCAATCTACTCTTTATTTCGATTACAGAAAAATGCCCTTAATTAACGTGCATTGCATTTGTGTTGCTTCTTAATATCCCTGACGGATTCCTTCTTTTGCAGCTGATTCCATTATAGCGAGTTGTATCTTAGGTGCAAAAAATCTATCCTCCCTCCTTCTTCCAATATCGGCAACTCTTTCTTTCTTTCTCCTACATACGAGAGTGGCATCAATGCATTCAGTGTTGCACTTTCGCTGTATTCATTGGAGGAGATAAAATACACCACAACTGCTAGATGCGGACTTGATTCGAGTATAAAAGTTTGAGAGCGGAAATCGGCTCAACTGGGTGATTAAAAAGCCTTCTTCTTCTTCCTCTCCCTGTTTGCCAAGAGTAGGGGAACAGGAAAAGCCATTTCTCGAATGAGCAGCAGGGGAAGGGGGTAAAATTATGCACCCCAGCCCACGGTGATGGTCTTTTAAAAGGCTATTGAGGCTGTTTCTGCTTTTGGATCAAGTACCGCCGTGCTCCACGCTGATCAAGGGAGGAAAGAAGAAGAAGAAAGCTCAATGATGGGGTGGAAGGAAAACGAGTTGTCGGGGAGAAGAAAATAAAGAGAATTATTGGCTTTTGCCGTGGTTTCAAGCAGGGATGACGAAATCAAGAGAGTTAATTGGGAGATTGCGGTCTAGATGTTCAGAGATCCATTTTGATAGGATGTCTTGATTGAATAATTGTGATTGTTTCGTCATCCCTGTTGGATTGGCACTCGATGATTCTCTCGTTATTTATCATTCTATTCCTCGGAGCGTTGTTCGCCTCAAGCAATCGAGGAGGAGCATCGAGGAGGGTCCAAAACGAGCATTCAAAAGGGGAAGAAGAATGGAGATCGATTTCCCGGTAAGAAAGAAAGGCCAAATTGAGTTAAAGATTCTAACGACCATTATTATTCTGGATGCCAAACCGACTCTTCTTCCGTCTTAACCGCAGACTGGCTGTTGTATAAACACCATCTCACCGCAATGCACATTATATATCTGATATCAGATGCAATTATAGCCGTCAGAGTTTCAATAACATGATTTCCGTGTGGAACTGATTTTCATGCATTGAGCAATTAGCTACTGCGGTTACGAAAGCGAAATAACAAATTCGTTTTTTCCGCCCAAGACTATTATTATCTCCACAGAGACACTTCTTTTCCTCTTCCCCAAACAAGATAAGCATCTAGCGCGTCATGTATATGTTAGGAGAAGAAGGAGAAGTCTCGTATAGAGGGTTGGTTGTCTACATAAGCCTCCATTAGCATTATTATTATGATGATCTACGTCGGATCTTGTCATGGACCACTGGAAACAGTTTCATATGGACGACGACGCGCCTTCAGTCCTGTTGGAAGCGCTATCCAGGGACAAATAGGGAGGAGAAAGAGGACACATTAAGTCAAAACTGAAGGGGAGAAGAGGATTTATGCCCTAAACAGATGTGGACGTTAAAGTGATTTCGTTTGTGAGAGACACGGTTCAATTAGAACTGAATGGAAGAGAGCTAGTTACTCAATGCACTTTTGTCAAGTCGGAAAGTACTTTTTCTTCTTTCTTCTTTGCCTTATATTTCCCATCTGTTACGAGCAATTAGGCCGCAACCACTTTAGGCATTTAAATTCTGACTGATGATCTCTCCCAAAGTGGCGAAGACAGCAGTCAAGAAATCTAACTCTAATTCTCTCCGCTCTCTTTTTCTCCTGAGCAGTGTGAGGATGATGAGGATGACTTGTCTTTTCCCCCTTTTCCATTCTCATCAACAGCCATGCAAAAGTTGAAGTAGTAGCAGCGTTGACACTTACTTTCATATTCTCACAATGCTCCGTCTTCATTTTCCCACTTCCTCCCAGGAAAGAAAGAAAAAGAAAACTTCTTTTGCGTTCACCGAAACAGACTTTTGCCTGCTGCTTCAAAAGAGGGAGATTTCGCTACGAGATGCTTTTAACGAACTTTTCTTTGCCTAGCTGGGCCAGATGCAGTGGATCATATAAGGGGACGAAATGTAAGGGAAGGTGTCACATTCGGTCTCGCATGCAACGGAGCTGCCAAATCTGACACACAACATAAGAGAAGAAGAAGATGCCAGAATGTGTATATATTTAAAATAACTCAAGATTGGTTTCCAGTTTTGATATCACCCTCTGATCTGCTCCATTGTGTGTCTAACCTCTTAATTTCTGTTCCACCTTCGAACAAGGGTTGGCATCATAGCTGCTGCCAAGTATATATTTTGGCGTGTTTTTCTATTTGTTTGTTAAAATTGGATTGATGGCACATCAGTTAACGTCCATCTTCTTCTTCTTTTAACAGTCAGTCCGTGATGTAAGAAGAAGAAAATAGAAGAAGGTGAGAATGAAGAGATATCAAAAGAAGAAAGAGCGTCTTCTTCGTTTTTCGTGAGCTCAATGATGGTGCGAAAATTGGCCTCGAATCGTGCCGAGCTGATTCCACGCGAAAGGGAAAAAGCAGCAGCAAAAATGTCTTGATAATCGAATCGATTGAACCCTATAACCGAAGAAGGGGAATTTTCTATTTGTTCGCCAACAGTTCCAAACGACATTTCTTCTTCTTCTCTGCCGCCGTCCGTCTCTTTCATCCGCTGTCAAGTCTTGACAGTAAGGAATCCAATGCGGAATCGGACTGGGAGGAGAATAATAAAAAAAACTCTGGCTAAGATAATAATATTGCTAATGATTTTTGCATCCGAAGTATCTCTCCACCGACATTTTCCCATGACTGCTTCTCGTAGTGTCACCACCACTTGTGTACCACCACCATCATCAGTTCATCGTCGTCTTCCGCCAAGATTTTACAGCGGATAAAAATGGCCCCCAGCTACTTCACTTCTGCCACTTCACACCGGTGCTGGTGGTGGGTAGGTCACAGGAAAAAATAAGAAAAAATAACTGGAGCGCCTTCTTTTCTTTAGTACAGGAAGAGAGAGAGAGGAGCTGCGAGGTGTACGTATAAAAAAGAAAGTGAGGAGGTGACAATAAATTAACAAGCTAATAATGTCTCTGCAAAAAGGAAGTGTTTTGAGAGCAGCTCCGCTCTTATCTATACGCAAAAGAAGGAGGAGAAGGAGGTTTCATCTGCTGCACAATATGCTCAAGATGAGTTTTAAGGGGGAGGGAGTAGCAGTAAAAACAGAGCTAATTTCCTGCTTTGAAGCTACCTACCAATTGAGGAGCTCATAAGAGACCTGTGAAAAACAGATACATCCTTACAGTACATTCCTCTCAAATCCGTAATAATAATTTTGATGTGGCGATAATGATAGACCGTTGCATATTTCCATCCATCTTTTTCTTTCCAAACGTCAACAGGTCCTAATTGCAGATGTTAGACAACGGTAGACATCGCCGTCCCCGTTCTTTGATACAGACTTCCGACTCTTCTCAAATTATTATTGTTATTCGAGCGTATCCTGTTCTCAGATGATGATGATGATGATGATCTACGTGACATCCTTAGTGAAAAACGCGCGCGCACAAATGTCATGTCGCACATACCCGTCAAAGAGCTCACCGACGAGAGAGAGAGAGTTGTGCATAGAGGAGAGAAACCAAGATGGATACGACAGTTAGAGGCAATAATAATATCTAATGGCGGCGGCGGCGGCTTCACTTTCGGAATGGAATTATCGAGGAAGAAGAAATTTGGCAGGAAACAGGTACCGAGTACAAAACTCATACTTCAACTCTCTTCCTCCAGTAATAATAAGAAAATAAAATAAACGGAAGCAATGCTTAAAACCCGGCTGGATGCCTCCTCCGCCTTTGGCTTTTCCACCTTTTTGTTGTCCTTGCAGTTTAAGGTCGGGAATAAATTTAAAATCCAAACCGTAGTTTGCAAGTTTTGCTAATCGCCTTTTAGCCGAGGTCGCTTCTTGTTTTCCACAGTGACATCTTCTTTACTCGTCAATTACTTCTTTGGTTGGAGGTCACACGTAATCGATCCCCGCATGCCACTCACTCACTCAGTCTAATGACAATAATAACAATAATAATAAGATGAGGACTGTCATGCATGTCTACAGAGGAGAAATGAATTACCAAGGATTCATTATGGAGTGAAATTGTGAAAAAGCCGGGGAGATTGAGCAAGAGCAAAAATACAAGCAGAAAATGTGAGATAAGGTCGAAGAAAGAAGAAGAAGAAAACCATTGTCTTTCTTCTTGAAAATGATGATGTCGACAACGAGCGAGGAGGAGAAAGAAGAAAGAACTCGTCATAAATAAAGAGAAAAAGTCTTGCATAACAAAGGATGCAAAAATGATCGGAACGGGAAATGGGCCATTTTGCATATCTGGATGCAGCAAAATCTCTTTGATTAGCTAGTGGATTAAGTTCCAAAAAAGAATTAAGAATTGGGAAAGTAGTCAATCCGAACAAAAAGTGTTGTAAAACAGCTAAAGTGGCAAAAAGTGAGTGAGCGGATGTAGCCAGTCTTATAGGGCTGAGTAGTAGTAGTAACCTTCAGTACAGGAATTGGAAGAAAAGGATTTAGGTCCCAATCGGATTGAGATCGACCCATCTTCTTCTTCTTCTCTCTTCAAAGCAACCTTTTTCTTCTTCTTTTCTTTAAGATTGCCTTGCTTGGAAAATGGGGCTTCTTCTCTCATTTGCTGACACAGGCGAGGGAGCCATTTTCCAACACAAAAAGATTGGATTTCAACGAAGAAAAATGTTTTCGGGAAAATTGCCCAAATTAGTCTAACGTACGTATAGGAAGGAGGGTTCGAAACGAAAGGGTGGTCTTCGTCCACTGACCTCGTGAACGGAGATACGAGATCAATGCGCATGTCACTGATCTTGAAAGAACTCCTCACGACACAATGGTAACACGAGGTGTTTGTAATTCTACGGCACGAGTAAAGAGAACAAAAGTCGTGCCGATGGAAAATTTGTTTAACGAGCGACCTTCCTTGCCAGTCAGAATCGGCTTGATGCAGATAATGGCGCTACAAATTAATGCGAATTCGCCTCGCCTCACAAAGATGCTACTTTCACTCTTCCAATCAACGGTCGCTTTTATATTCAGACGTCTCTGTCTATTAGTTAGTTCGATCTGTTGAGCCGGAACATGACGGGGAAGAAAACAATCTAGGTCACAGGTTGACATTGCATAAAAACGACGAGTTGAAGACGGCAATTATTGACGGAGACAGGAAATGAGGGAATAATGTGTTTGAGAAAGACGTCAAAAGAGTTGCTGGCGATTAATTGAACGATTTAGGGTCGTCCTCAATTCTGACCGTGGGAGTGGCAGAACTGGAGCAACAAATAATTCGATTAAGAGAAAAAAAGTTTGTTTCCCGAGATTCCTTTTTTACCTTGACACGGAAGAAGAAAAGACTTGATTATTACTTTTTACGCGTTACGCAAAGAGCATTTTAAGATGCTCCTCGTACCCTCGAGCGTGACGGATGAAAATTGGCGGCCAATTTGAATAAATGCGTGTTTGCGAGTGTGAAGCAAAATTACCCAGCAGTGCTAAAAAGACATAGAAAAACCTCTCGCAATTTGCCAAATGAGGAAAAGAAAGGGATTCCTAAATGGAGTGAGGTGGCCTTGACAAGTCGTCATTTCTTTATTTAACATCTGATATACAAACTCCGGAAGAAACATAAAAGTCCTTGTAAACGAGTGGTTATTTATTATGATATGCAATATGTCGGCCGCCGACACAAGACACAATAATATGTATGCGCGGACAAGAAATCTATATGTAAATTATGTGTGCTGGACACAATGAAAAGGTAATGGCAGGGTTGCCATTTATATATAGGAAACAAAGACAAATACAGATAGCAGTTGACCCACTCAACAGCCCTGGTTTGATATGTGAGGCACATTTTTGAGGTGACCCGATATGTGTTTTTCTCCCTTCCTTGAAATTCAATCTTCTTCCATTTGTATGGCCTCCAAAAACGATGTCAAACATCAATATTCAAGTATGTGTTTTTGCAACGACGACGCGGCTTAGGGGCTATTTTTCCCTCCTGCTATCTTTGGATATGCAACACATGTAAGGATTCAGATTTATATTTCATTTTTGCCACCACGGATGTCTCAAAGACGGTCTTTGGCAAATAGAGATCTGCTGGTTTTGTGTGTTCTGCTTAAAAGAAATCTTAAGAAAGAAGCCATTTTAAATGTTGGCTGAATCTCACAAGGGAAATGGGGGCCAAAAAAGAAAACTTTTCCAATGATGATCGTTTCTTCTCCTCCTCTTGATGAAGGCAGAGGAAGAAAAGTTCTCCAAGCCTCTTTTTATCTCTCTCGAATGAGCAGAATAAGGGTTTTAATGGCGTCGTGTGTATACATTACAATATTATAAGCATATAAGAGGGGCTTTCCCGTCCTCCTCCTTCTTCTTTTTTCTCCATTTAGTATGAAGTCCCCTCTTATGTCAAGTGTCGTCCAGGCGTGACCTCGCTCTCTGGGTCTCAATCCCCCCAACCAGCTATCTCTTCTTCTTCGTCGTCGTCTGCAAAAGTAAGGCCACGGAATTAAAAAGTCTCGCCGCCAAAGGAAGGAAGAGCAGCACCAAAGAAGACCACAATGAGTGTGGGGAGGGAGGAAGAAATTCCGGTCCGTACTCGATCCCATATCATCATGTGTGGAGACGAGAAGCAAAGTTTCTCTTCTCCGCCGCAGCTAGACGTGGACTTGGAGGAGAAAAGAAGGCCTTCTTGCTCCTCATTCCTCTTCTCCTCCTCTCGGAATTTGCATTTTTTCCGTCTTGAGAGCCGCGGCGAACTTTTGTCTTTCTTTCTCCTTGATCTTATTTTCTGACGGCGACATCGCCAGCCCCAGCTTCAAAGTACTCTGCTCTCCAGAACAGAAAAAGTCTCAAAAGACCGCTGCTCACTTCTTTCCTTGCACTTGACTTCACAATTGTGGCTGCTTTGTTTCTATGTTTCAGAGAAGAATTAAAAGGAGGCTCAAGATCTCTTTCTCTGCCACTCGCGGAGTTTTATTATTTTTGACGTTTCTGTTTTTCTTGGCTCTTTTTCTCCCGGAGCTGGCCAAAATTGACCAAGATCGGCATTTTGGATTTAATTGACAGCTTAATTCCGAGTTCGAATTAGGACTTTTTCATCGGATAAGCAATTAGGAAGTGCATTGGGTGGGACTAGCTCTCAATTAATATGAACGATCCCTCGCTTTCCTTCTTTTGTAATTTTCACTCTTGTTCATTAGCCGGTCGGAAGAGGATTATAATCTCATTCCGTGCATGCATCAAATGACTTTCTTTCCTTGGCAATATCAGCCATTTATTTCTACTTTTGCTGCTGCTGCTGCTGCTGTCTGTGTTCCTGCTGGGATTGTCTTTTGACTGGCGGCGGCGGCTCATGGCAGAAGAAGAAGAAAGAGATCCAAGTTGTGATGGGATTAGAGGATCACGTTCATCAGAAATGTCGTTCTTCCCCTACCAGTAGTAGTTGTCTTGATCAAAAAGTCATTTCTGGCAGGAGGAGAAGAAGAAGAAGGAATTAAGGATTTGGGTGAGCTCCTCCTCCCCATCTGCCTCTTAGGGCCCATCAGAGTAGATACAGGAAGGGAATGAGAGCAACAACAAAGTTTGCAAGTTGTTCTTTGTGATTTGTGAACAACATCTACTATGACAGCTCCACACCCTTATCTTAGTAGTAGACGCTAGCGTATTTCGTTATTATTATTAATGTGATCTAATCAGGATTGATACTACAGTTCTTTATTATATTCGCCGTCGATGGCCGAGTCACGAGCGAAAAAAAAGCTCTGGGTGGCATCAAGGAAGGGAGGAAGAAACAAGCATGCTCAACAGACACACCAAGCTTGCAAACGCTCCCTTTGAACAAAAGTAGGTTGCCCTAAGGGGGAGTCCAACTAAAGAATAAAAAACTGGAGGAGCCCATTTCACCCCATTTTCCGTTTTCACCCCATCTGGAAGAAGCGAAAATGACGTTGTTGGCTGTCAATTTCGACTTTTCTCTCTCGGAAGCCAGAGGCGAGTAGTAAGCGAGCTCAACAACTATTTTTCGTGCTAGGAATTCCATTTGGTCAAATACCTCCCACCTTTACTTTTTCTCTGTCTCTCTCTCTCCCTTGGTTTCACCGGAGGAAAATAAAAGAGGAAAATAAAGAGAGATGATTAAGACATGCCGACGAACGGACGGACGGACGCTGAGGAAGAGGTCAGCAGCTAGCAGCAGCAGTCGAATGAAAAGAAAGAAGATCCGTTTTTGCGTGAAAGACTTTCGCTGCTTAATTCCTTGATGGGTCAAATGCCACGTCAGCTGATTCCCCCTTTCACGTCTTTAGAAAATTAACTTCTCCTTCTTTGATCTCCGATGAGGAGCTATTTCGTACTCAGGATGATGAGAACGACGCGGCAAACATTCCAATGACCGAAAACTATTCCATGTTATGCACGATTTGTAAACCGATTGATCTACAGAATACAGGATAAGCCTATTATTGTCCCGGGAATTACTTTTTCCTGCGATGACGAACCTTCCTGATTTAGCACGTTTGCTCGTGTTTTGAGAGAAAACCCAAAATTGTTCCTTCTTCCAGATCGAACGAACAACCAACTTCCTGTCCCCATTGAGATATTATTCGTCGTGAGGAGGAGACACATGAGCGAGGTCCCTTTTTCTAGCAATTGCCCTTCTCCGTTAGATAGATGGCAGGCGCGATAGAGGTCGTCTTGCACCATCACCTAGCGAGGAGGACCACACACCTCGAGCATTCAGATGTAGTAATATTAAATGGGAAGAAGGAAGAATTGTCTTCGACACCCCCGCTGAGAAAAGCGAGCGGAAATCGTGAGTTATTCACAAAGGTAAAAAGGCATCAGCCAGAAAGAAGAAGGATGACTCAAACATGGCAGAAGCAATTAAAAGGATTTTCAAACAAAGCAGTATTGCTATGCCTAAAGTATGCTTGGGAAACATTTGTTGCTGTTAATGATAGTTGGCCTCATTTTCCATGCTGATCTCATATTTAAAGCGATCGGTTTTCATGACAGTTCCAAAGTCATCGCAAGAATTCCATATTTCTTTTTGAGTCGGTTCATGTTGTTTTGCCGTTGCCGTGAGAACTCCCATTCCGCTGCCGTCCCCATCTGCTCAGGCACGGAGACATTTTCGAATATTGTTATGATTATTATTATTATTATTCCACTGTGGTCTGCTCCTATTCAAATGATACGAATCGCAAGATGGAGTCAAGAAGAAGAAGCGCGATGGAATGTTTACCGCACGCAGAGAAGAAGTTGGGGGAAATCGAGTGAGATGAAAACAAGGAAACGTGATCAGTGGCGAACAAGGAGAGTACGGGAGGAGCCCCCGCTGATGCGACTCAACTACACAACTAGGCCGGCCTCGTTTTTATAGTAATAGTAATAATCATCCGGTTGAAATAGATGGATTCAATTCCCAGAGACTGGATCGTCAAAAATGCTTCTTTGGTGGTAGCGAAAAGAAAGAAAATTGACGGCTATTGCTGTAAATGAATCAAAATTATTCCTCGACTGCTGCTGTGTGGCCGCCGCCACCGGAACTCATCTTCTCTTGAGGAACGATCATCAGCATAATAGACCATCGTTTACGGACGCACCGGCTGAGGCGGTTTTTTACTTGTTATTGTTTGCTTTGTCACCTGAAAGGTGTTTTCGGATCCGTCCTCCGGATGTGCCCACTACGAGCAACAGAGATATCATCGAAAGTGACAAGCGTTGCAAACGAGGAAAGAAACGCGCGGGCAATTTTTCTTCGTTTTTTGCCGTGGAAAAAGGATCCTTTCTGATATTTTGATGTCTTACCTCCCAAGAAGCAATTTGCGAGCACTGTTAAGAGGATGACGGTTTGTAGGAGGAGCGGATTGTGGATCTTTCTCCTCCCTGAATGCTGCCGAAGCTCCATGGCGACGGCGAATATTGTTCCGCACAGAGCTATCTTTCTGCTCTCTCTAGACCTTTCACTTCACTGTAAACGACACCACACGTGAAACAAATGCCTCTCTTTTCTAACTAAGGTTCATGTTGGAGGCGTGAGATCAAAGACACGTTAAGTTGATTTAGGCCTCCAGTTAATCACTTCATCACAATGTGGAACCGGGTCCTTCTCCTGCATTCACCTGGTCCTAGTACTTTTCCCAAAACTCTGATATCAGCACGCACGCTCCCGTCAAAGTGAACACTCCGGTACGACTAACTAACATCATGTTCCCGGCCCCATAATCTTCATCATGCACTCTCGCTTGCTCGCTCGCTCGCTCTCACCTTGCTTACTTTTGGGGTGGCTTCTGGCAGTGGCGCCCAAAGAACGAGCGCGCGGGAAGGAGTTGAAAGCACGGACGCAGCGAAACGGGGAGCTGGAGCGCATTCCACGGTTCAAAGATCTTGGTAGCTATAAGGAGAGAGGTTGCGAGAAAGGATTTTGTAGTTCCCGTTGGAAATTTAGAATTTTTAAATGCATATTTATTATACATATTGTTGTTCTTACGGCATGTATATTAACGTAAATGTAAATGGAGGTATGTCTTCTATTTAATCTGAATGGCGGTTGCAGCAAACATAGTATAGGATTTTTTACCTTGCCATGTTCTGATGGAAGTTGCTGTGGGGGATAAAGGAGCCTGTGAATACACATGAAACCCAGAGCCATAAATTAGCCATTTTTACACACTGATTGCCGCAGTATGCAGGTAGCTAGTAAATATTATCATGTATACAAAAAAATTAATCTGTTTTCCAATTGTATGTACTTTATTCAAGACCTTGTACGAGACATGTCATGGAATACGATAAAGTGCTGTTGTATCTGATACAATCTAACCCTACCTATACGACTTTACCTACCCTTACCTCTTATTGGAAAATCTATAAAGCTTTAATTGTTATTGCAGAACAATTTTCAACCTATCTATCTTAGTTCCAAATAATGAGACTATTAATGATGATTTAAAATCATGAGCAGAAAATCATTAAAATGTACACACACGACTTCTTCTGTTGAAGTTTATATTTCGATAAAGGTTTTTACTTCTATAATACTACTTGTTTCTCTGGGTGTTCACCATGGTTATATATAATCAAGGGTATGAATGTAATAGTAGGATAAGATTTGTTTTGAAAGTTTCACACAATCTGACCAATGCTTTGTTTCCTTATGTACCATTTTCTTGGGACTTTCCTTGTTCACTTGGACACATTTACAGAAAAAAGTAAAAAGAGCAAAAGTGATATATTATTTTTATCAATAGATCTGGTCAGCTTTTATATTGAAATGCACCTGATAAGAATGGTATGTTTGGGGATTATGATAGTTAAAAGACACTTTAAAATTATTAAATATAGAGGAATTTGCATATAATAGCCATATACGTATTCTTCACTGTCATGCTCTTATGAATAGTCTTTGATTGTAATTTTCTAGTTGTTGAGTAGCACATTACGAGATAATGTATTTAATTTATGTATCACGATATCAAATGTATTTTAAATGAAGTAGCAGATATATAAATGTCTTCTAATTATCTTGTAGTTTTCCGATTCCCTTGTTCTTCTGCATGTAGAGAGAGAGAGTGAAATAAAGTACAAGATTGAAGGAGCTGCAATAGGAGTGTCTATTTCCCAAGGCACGAAAGTGAATATCTTCCACATGAACAACAAATTCGGATAAATCATTATCATCATCATCATATTGTAGGTAGGTTGAGCGGATATAAACGATTCATTCTTCTTCTTCTACTACTTTCATTCTGTTCACAGGTACTCCTCCTTCTGCCCCTTGAGGAAGCTGATGCCGCCCTTCATCCGCTCCTCGTCCTCGTTGGGGATCGCCTGGATGTTGGGGTTGGACGAGCTCTTGGCGTGGTTCGACCGGGAGCGATGTTCCCGGTGCTCCCTGTTCTTGCTCTTATGCCGGCGGTGATGGTGGTGGTGGTGGTGCGAGGAGGAGGCGGCTGCGTGGTCGCGCTCGTCCGCCGCGGCCGCCGTCGGCAGCGCGGCACTCAGCTTCCCGATGAAGTCCGTCATGAGATCCTCCATCTTGCAGATCTTGGCGTTCATGCGGCCAATCTCGGACTTCATGTCGCCCTTGAACTCGGTCATGTTGCGGAGGATGTCCTGGTACTCGTGGGCGTGGAGAGCGCCGCCGGACGAGCGCTTCTTGCGGCCGGGGCTCTCAGCAGGGTGGGGCGTTGGCGGCGGAGGCACCTCAGTCGAGGAGCCCGATGGGGCGTCGTTGCTAATATCACTGATCAAGCCGATGTTATTATCACTTTTGGGCTTTTCCGCTGCCGGCGTCTCCTCTTCCTTGGGACCGCCGCCGAGCCCTTTGAGTCTGCCCCAGCCTCCTAATCTGACCCCAGCCGCCCCTCGGCCACCCCGGCCACCGAACGCCTTTCTGGGACTGGTCCTGCCAGTCCCACCCGATTCTGCAGACTCGGCGGACAGAGTTGTCGCGGTTGTGGTGCCGCCATTGGCCTCGTTGTTGACGGCGCCCACCTTATTGTTCTTGATCCCGGCCATGGTGACCTTACCGCCGGGGTCTGGGCTGACTCCCCCTTGCGGCGTGACCTCTCCCGCGATGCCGCCATTGTTGCCGTTGTGACTGTGATTGCTTCCCGGTGACGTGGCTCCGTGCTCCGCCATGATGGAGAGCGACTCTCCGCGCTCCAGATCCCTGCTCATGCTCACCTCGTTGGGCCCCTTCTTGAACTTGGAGAAGAGCTTCCGCACGAGGTGGTCCTGCGTGTGGTTGAGCGCGGGATCATTCTTGCGACGCTCAGCGAGCTCCTTCTCCTTCTTCACGTCAGAAACCTTGCGGAAGATGAGCTGGAAAGAGGACAGAGGACATGATGAAAAGCGGGCTATTTTTAGTAGACTACCCTCATCAACTTTCATCATCATTTCCAATTATGGATTTGCTTGCTTCACTCGCTCGCTCTGGCAATTTATTCCACTTCCGTTTCTCGCTCGTTTTTTTCGTGGCGTTAATTTCAATTTCCGTAAAACAAACAAGCCTGGCAAAAAGCGAGAGAGCGAGGGAAAGAAGGATGAAGGAGCGAAGAAGGCTTCTGCCGGCTAAAGCCTTTTTTCCTCTTTCTCTGCTTCCGTTCGGATTAAGCTGCCACAGTAAAAAGAGAGAGCAAGCAATCTAAACTCGGACATGGACAAACCACTTAACTGTAAGAAAGAAAAAGCAGGTATATTTCACACTTTCTTAAATATGCTTTTTTGCACAATTTGGGGGCTTTCACCTTTTATTTTGTGAATTTGTTTGCTAAACCTTTCTTCTTCGTTTTCATGCATGTCATATGTGAGCTGATTTGAATGTATATTTGAGGCAACAAGGAGATAAAAAGGGATTACTTATTCCTCTTGAAAGCATACGCACTTGATGTGGCAAATTTGTAAATATGATATGCTTGAAATAGTTCAAATATATGCGGTATTTGGTCCCTAAAAGAAATGTTTTGCTTGGTCATTGAATATTATACCCTCGAATGGATCCTGTTATTATTTATAGTGACTTGCAAAAGAAAGCAACATTGATTTCTGTCTGGTACTACATGTATGAGCGGCCCATTTAAAAGTTTAACAAATCACCATATCACGTAACCAAAGTACTATTTCCACGCTATCTGTTAAAAGAAAGAATAAAACCATGATCTCTAGCAAGCTCTTTACTCTCTAAACCTTTGGTCTGTGTAAGATTTACTTTATACATATATTCCAAGCGTTTCTTTTTCTGTTATTCACCTTGTTATATTTTACTTGTGATCCATTCTTATATATTACTGGTTGCTACTTTTTGGTATATCCAGAACCGCCTAATTTGCCTTTATTCATCCTCATAGCAGTCACCTTATAATTGTGCTCAATATAAAGCCAAAACACATGTTTTTCCCGCATAAAACCATTTTGCATTAGCTCTTCTCTACTCAACCTTGGCCTTGTTTTATTTATAAAGGAGCCTCATTTCCTACTTTCTTGCTCACTCACTCACTTACTTAGACCATTTCTTCTTAAAGTGAGAACAGACAGAGAGATAGAATAAGAGGAATATAAGAAGGCAACAGCTTTAAGTTGTGTTCTACCAGAACATAAAGTCAAAGCTAAGCTGAGCGGTGAAATACCCTGTTGCTGTCTTGAAATGAGAAGACACGACCAAGTTTCTTCTTCTCTCTTCTCACTCTTTCTCTTTCTCTCTCTCTCTCTCTCTCTCGCGCGACTCTCACGGGCGGTGGGAGGCAAGGTCAAACAAAGAGACACTCGAGAGCAGAAAC
>LR139417.1:0-13352 GCA_900659605.1 Tisbe holothuriae | reverse complement strand
CACCCACTACCCAGGTTCTTCTTCTCTCTCCTCACTCTCGCTGTTGCTCTCGCGCTCTCTCTCTCTCTCTCTTTCCCTCTCTCTGTTCAAACAATCCGTGCTCGGCCTTGGCAAAAAATGAGAAAAAGAAAAGGACAAGAGGAGGAGAAGAAGAAAAGTTGTATTTTGCCCTTTTTCTTCAAATCGTGAGAAAGCAAAAAAATCTGGCAGTCAAGAGTCAAGAATGGTCTCAAATGTTCGTCGTCGTTTGTTGTCAATGAGCAGCAGCAGCTCTTGGGGAGTTTAAATTTAATTAACAGTTCGTTTTGGGAAAAGAGCAAATAGGGTTCCGGGTCTTGAGGGGAATGGAAAAGAGAGACAAGTGACAAAGTTTGCTTCTTGAATCCCTTCTTGGAAAATGAACATGTTCAGCTCCAAGGTGTGCTATAGTCAGATAGAGGCAATCTTGAATAGCAGACCACTGCAGTAAAACGCTTGTATTTAGCAAAGCATTTCCGATAAAGCTACATCTTGCATTTATCTTTCCAATATTCCTAACGCATCATTATATATCATGATGCCTTTGAAAAGAAGCAAACGAATGAGAAGCATCAGATCAAAAACAAGCTGCTTTCTAAACAGATATGAAAGAAGAGAAGAAATCTTTTTGTCATGAAAGAGGAAAATTCTTATTCGATTTATCATCCAAACGTTTGAGCTGGGAAGTAGAGAAAAAGGACCTGGCGATCGATTTATATATTGATGTTTGAACATGTTTAAGTAGGAATATGCAGATAACTGAAAAAATTGTATCTGTATTATTTGCACCAAATATGAAAGCCGAAATGTGACTTCGGCCCTGATTATTGCAAAAAAAACTTGAAAATCAATAATATGTCGAACAAGCGTCGTACTTCAAAATTTACCCACAAGATACAAAATTCCGTTTTTCCAATGCCCCTCTCATCTCATTTTTTTAAACTTCTTTGAGTCTCTTTTTCCCAGGAATCCTTGAGTGGTTTTCTTCTATTGCCAAACAGATCAAGGGCAACCTCTGCAAAGGGCAAAACGAAGAGAAGACCGAGTAAAAGCTAAAGGATGCTACTTATGCAGCTTACTATAATACTATTCATTTAGTCGTCTATAACGGCCATATGTTTGGAGGGGAAATTTCCTACCCTGTTCCTGAGGTTATAGGTGAGCACGAGGTTCCTCGAGAATGACTGCGCGAACGCCTTGTAGAAGTCGAGCACCTCGAGCAGCTTCTCCCTGTTGACGAGGTGCAGATCACAGTAGGTGAGCGCGCGCACGTTGGCCACGGCCTGGCCGACGTCCTGGTCCTTCCAGAAGCTGTCGCCGAACACGTCGCCCTTGCCTACAATAAATAATTTATAATACACTGGTAATGCAACACTGCTCGAGTTAAGAGGCACTCTTGCAGCTCAACTTTGATGTTAGGTAAAAATGCTCTCCTCTCTTCTTCTGTCGTTATGTAGTGCTTGTGTATGCATGGTTAAGAGAAAAGTGTGTAAATGCAACGTGAAGCTGGTTGGAGTCCCTCTTTCTCTCTTCCCCCACTGCGGTCGATAAATATAAAATGCAAGCAAAAGCTTGCGGCATTAACGCACTGGATATATTCTATGCCAGAGGCCTAGGTTTGAATCCTGGCTTCACCACTTAATCCAGTTATTCCCTAAAAAGTTGCTACTTGTCATTAAACTGCCTTACCGAGTATTGCGACGACCTCGTCGTCCTGAATGACCTCCAGCGATCCTGCCACGATGAAACAGAGGTTGTCGATGGACTCGCCCGTGTGGTAGAGCAGGTCGCCGGGCGCCGAGTGCGTCATGGTGAAGTGCATGGCGAGCGCTCGCAGACACCCGTCGCTCGCTAACCGGAAGGCCGGGTGCTCGTTGAACACCTTCCGGTTCAGGTGGACGCAGATGTCAGCCTTCATGTCTTTGGGACAATAATTGAGCACCTGAAACACAAAAAGAAAATGGGGTTGAGGATGCTACTTCTGCTTTAAGGGTTTGACTGGAATCTTGTAGAATGTGCACGTGTGTATGCTGGATTTCTTTTCATCATTTCCCGTTCTCATATTCTAAAAGGGGAATAAAATCTTCCTCCTTGTACAGTCGTACCTTTCTGGCTACAATATACAAGAAAAAGGGACAAAGGAAATGGATTTCGCACCCGATTCCCATTTTTCTGTGCACGGTCAAATTTAGGTTACATTGTGCGGTGCCTAAAGTCGCTTTAAGGACTGAGATATGCTCGGGGTGTCGTGGCGCCCTTTCGAACGGCAAGGGAATAAAAAGGACAAGGACAGGTCTAAAAGGAGAACATTGGCACCTAATTAAAGGAGACGGCGCTATCTTCAGATTCATTTAAAAGTACTTTTTTCTTGTAACCCTGTCCTTCAATTTGCTCTCTCTCTGTTCTTCCAAGTTCCATATGGGAATTCATCTAGCAAAAAGCAGTGTGTCTGTGTGTAGTATGTGCTCAGCTTCTTCTTCTTTTTCTGTCTCTCACACAGCTAGCATTATGTCTTGCTCTCTTCCTCCCGGATGGAGAGAAAGAGAGAGAGAGAGAGAGAGAAAGAGCGAAAAAGTTTTCTCGCAACGAATAGTTTTTGCTGCACCAGTACCACGATTCCATTTGTCTTGCTGTCTCTCCTTTCAGTGAGGAATAGACCAAGAGAGGGTGGCGCAAGAAGAAAATGTCTGAGTGGATTGAAATCATATCAGCAAGGCCAAGTACTGTATGTAGGTAATAATTACCATTAAAAGATAAAACAGAAGCTCTTGAATCATGCCAGTTAGCGTTAGCGGTATAATAGTAAAATAATCAATACTTTTCTAACAGTTCCAAAGTGTGATATTTAACAGAAAGTGTACGTATTCATATTCTAATAATATCATACTTTCCAATGACTTCTCCGTATTGGCACACAACAATGTAATCTTTCTGTATAATCCATTAGGATACTTTTTAACAAATACACTTGGTATACCAAGGCCACTACGTCCAAGGGATGTATGTAAAAATAACAATAATAATAGTAACGGCCGCGTGGCATTATCAACACGTTTGCCTCGGCAACGGTTACTACAATATTGACAATAGGTAGAAAATAGATTGTTGACGCTACTAAGGTGTAACATTAGTACCACAATAGCACGGGAATGTCGTAGTGATCTAAAAGGAGCTTCTTCCATTTGGAGTGCGGCATTTTAGCCTTTATTGTACGAACGTCGTTGCAAAGGTAGAAAAGACATACGCGCATAGTTATTGCAAAGTTTTGTACATTCTCTCCTCCTCTCTTCTTCGCATGCCCTGCCATCGTCGTTTTGCGCATTGCAATTCAAACTAAGTCCAAATAAAATGAAATGCATTTTTGCCAACGCAACTTCGTCATTAGAGTTGAGGATGAAGAAGAAGAAAAAGAAAAAGGAGAAGCTGAGTAGAGGCCATCTCCCCTGGAGCTATTAAGGCCAATGTGTTTTGTTTCGCGGTAAAGACGTGCCGCAATTGAGCTCGTTTTGAAGAGGAAATTTACCGTTATCTCCTCATTGCCCAAGAAGGGAAAAATAAATTTTATTGGCAAACTGTTGCCTGCTTTAAAGCTCCAGTTTTACGACAATGTCCATTTTCTTGCATGATGAGGTCGGGTGTAACTTCTACTTATCCAGTCGGCATGCTTGTTTCTCCCACCGGGATTGGAACCTTGGAACCCCTTTCCGAGGGGAGGTCATTTGGCTGCAGGAGTCAATGGCGCCTAAAGGTGGAATTTTAGTACCAATGCCATAAAAGGGGTTAACCTACAAACAGTTGTACTCGCAAACTTGCACGCTTCCTCCTCCTCATGTGCAAAGAATCCGCTTTTGATCCCTTTGCCTCTCGTAAAGTAATAAATATAATTTCACCTTCCGTGGTTTTGTGAGATAAAATATAAAAGTGAGGCTCCTCCTCGCATTCCAGTGACAGCAGCAGCAGCAGCAGCTGGGCAGTTAATCAACAATATGGCTGTTGCCTGGAGAGTAAATAATAAACCATTTGTGCTTGACCTTTGATGAGAATCAAATCATTCCGCCGACTCTAATGATGGCGCCGAGGGGAGCAACAAAGCGATGGAATGCGATAACACACGTTGGAATTGTATTCTGTACAACACCACAGACACTAGAGTGACCTTCGATGGCCGTCGTCGGTCCGTTGGTCGGTTGGGGACCAAACTTGTTGAACTTTGCACACCCATTTTATTTTTCTTATACCTCGCTTTGGAATTTTGCTTTCTTTTCTTCTTCTTCTTCACGTCCCCAGTGGCCTCAAAGGTAAACTTGGTGCTGAAAGCACTCACTCTCACAATTCGGGATCTTTCTTGGTCCACTTTCACCATCAGTGTCAACTGCAGCTATAGCTATAGTGGTGTGGTCGAAGAGAAGAGACGTTTTTTTGCCCGCGAAACTCATTGCTCTCCTTCTCATTCCTTTTCAGCAAGTTTAAGGCTGTTGAAGCATCTCTTGATATGTGTAAGGCTAGATCCTCTCTTCTTGATCTTTGCTGGACAAGCGAAAACCGATAGAGAAGGAGAATTCCTCGCATTCCTCCGAAGAAAACTTTGTTCTTCGATTGGAATCCTCTTTCTTACCTTGTCTTGGTCTATCCCTTTGGTCATGGCCCACGTGGACACGACGTAGTCCATGACGCGCTCCGACAGCGCCTTCGGCACCTCGTGCAGCTTCATGAACTCGCGGACGCTGTTGAGGATGTCGTGGTAGCGTGCGGTTGCCGACGTCATCTGCTGGATGATGGTCGTCACGTGGCCAAAGATGGTGGCGTAGAGCAGCGCTGCAAAGGTAAGAATAGTAAGATAGATGACAGTGTGTGCGTGTGATGTCATGACATGTTTGAAAAAGGTGGGGCTCACACTAATCTCATTAATTTGACTTCCTATTCCTCACCTGCCACAATCATCATGCATATGGAGAATATCTTCTCGTTGTCGGTCTCTGCGGCCACGTTGCCGAACCCCACGCTCGTCATACACGTCATCGTGTAGTATAACGCCGTCACGTACATGGTCTGTCGGGACGGGCCTCCCTCTAACTCAAAGTGGATGATCTGGGCGGAGTCGTTCTTGTCGTACTCCACCAGCTGGGTGTACGGCTGACGGCTGATGTTGGCCAGACGGAATAGCCAGCCGTACGTGATGCCGTTCATAAGGTCGGAATTGCCGATAGAGTACCTGCAAAATGGATTAGAGACATATATAAAGGTAATGTAAAGTGAAATTATCATTTCTCACCATATGCATGCCAGCCAGTGTGCGACGAGCATGTAGAAACAGAGCAACAATATGAGCATGGCGGCGCCGTACTCGAGGTAGCGATCGAGTTTGCGCACCACTCGACCGAGGCGCAGCAAGCGGACGACCTTCAGGGCACTGAAGAGGCTGCCGATGCCCTACAATGGAGATAAAGAAGGAGAAAGTGATGAGTTTCGAATATAAGGAAATGACATTAGAAAACCTTTTTCTTGGCTGTGCAGACCAAGCAAAAATAATCACGCATACAAATGAAAACACTGTTATTGCCTCACGCCACGCCAAGAAAACGTGGTGGTTGTTACTTACGTTACTCATAAGCTGAGTGTTACATCCAGACTAAATAGTAATAACAGAGGTTAGGAAATGTGCATAGCAATTCATTAATTTGTCTCGTCCCCTCGCAGACGTGTTAGCCCCGTAATACATCTTCTTATCTACTTGCTTTGCCCCCGACAGACGTTGCAAATGAGTCTTAAGACAGTGTGATAGTGAGACTTGTAGCATGAAACAGAAAAGGGCTCTTTCTAGCTGTGTGTTTCTGTCGGCCTGTCAGACAGCAGACAAAGTAAGAACAAATTCCGCTGCTGACTGAGCAAAAGAGTGAAAAAGAGACTGCTTGAGTGAGCCTCGTTTCGACCGTGGCAGGCAAGAAGCAAGCAAGCATTGAAAGAGGTTAATGCATTATTAAGGTGGCTTTATGGGTTCGACTTTTAGCCTCGAGGAGAAGAAGAAGAGGGAGGAAGAAGATTATTTCTTCTTTCTCTCTCTCTCATTGGCAGCAAGAATTGACTGACTCAAGAAGCACTAAAGAGAAAAAGAAGAGGCCCAAGCTGCGCCCCATGCCCCAGTGAAGTGAGTAGTGGGCTACTTCAGTTGTTTCATCATCAACCAGATCTGACTGAGTGAATCCAGGAGCAGCTGCAGCAGTCAATGCAGCTGAGCCTGACTATACTAGGTGGTTAAGAAGCAAGAGAGAGAGAAAATGAAAGATAGAGAGAGAGAGAGAGGAAGAGGCAGAAAAAGGTCCTTATCTGTTGCTCTAAAAGTTTCCTTCTTAGCCACAGCAGACGACTATCACCCTTCTTCCTCTTCTTGCTCAAGGCCTAAAAGGCGGCGCCAGTGAATAGCATTGCTCTTAGAATGGAAGAAAGAGAAAGAAAGAGTCGTTCGTAGTCTCTAACCGAGATAACAACAGTTTCTTCTTCTTGCCTCGTTTTACTCTTTCTCTTCTTCCGTTGGCCTATATAAACCAGCGGAATACGACCACCACAAGGCTTATGGGTTCAGAGGCCATTGGAAATACTTTGGGCGCAACGCCACTAGGAAGAAAGACTTCTTCTTCTTCTTCTCCATTCCAGCAGTCATATACGCTTCGACCAATATCAAAATGTTGCTAATATTTTGCCGCTCACAATGGATCTCTTTTCTTGCTTCCTTGTTTCTCTTCTGACAGGGAATGAGTTCAGCTCGTGAAATGGGGATACGATGAGGAAGCAAATATGAAACCGGCTGCAGAAGAATCCTCATCAACAATGGAGCTGCTGCTGCTGCTACTTTTTAATAAATAGCCTCAGGGCCAAAAGTGGTTGTCATTGAGACTAGAGATGGAAAGAGAAAGAAAGAAAGAAAGAAAGAAAGAGAGAAGAAAGCTTTAAAATATGAGATTTTCTTTGCCGTAGCCTCGGAAACCGAGTCGGAATAAGTTGCCACTTTCAACTTGGCTTCCTACTCCTAGTACTACTACAATGCAGTATAGTTTAGTGGCTTCATCAGTCGCATAAGCTACGTATGTATATTGGACGACGTAGAAGCGTTTCTCCAGTGCACGTCGTCTCAAAACGAAGACAAAGTTTCTTCTCTCATGTCGTCACCGATGGAATTTCTATTGAAAGGGGGTCCAAAGTGCCAAAGTTTATGAAGGAAGCTAATGGCTTCTTTGTAAAGGTTGAATAATAGACTGCAGTCAACGGATTTCCGCTTCAGAGGTCATCATCGTCGGTGGGTAAAAGGGTGAAGAAGGGATGCCAAAATATGTTGTTCATCTTACGTCCTCGTCGTGGTCAAAGGCGTTGAAGACGTCGTAGGGCAGGCACGACAGCAGATCGATGACGAACCAAGACTTGAGGTAGTTGAGCCGGATGACCTTCGGGTCGGACACGACCTCCCCGCCGGGGCCGACGTACGTCGTGTGAAAGTTGAGCACGATGTCGATGAAGAAGATCACGTCGACGATGGAGTCGACGACGAGCAGCGAGACGTCCTCCGACGTCTTGTTCTTCAGCGCCACGTTGTAGGGGACCATGATGGCCGTGTAGAAGGTGAGGCAGAGGATGATCCAGTCCCAGATGGCCTTGAAGGCGCAGTAGTGGAGCAGGATGTGCGGAGGGGTCTTGGGCGCCTCCTGGCGGTACTGGGGCATGATGTCCGCGCCCAGGGACATGATCTGGAAATAGGCATATCGTACACTATGTTTATTCAGAGCTTGTTTTGTGCAAGTCTACATGGACAAAAGTGTATAAATATTCAGAGACTGATAAAAGGAGAATTCTCCCTTTCTTTCCTTTGCTATCTCCCCAGGTGTTTTCCCCTCTCTAAAATATATTTTATCGGCCTTGCTCGCTCTCTAGATTCTTTTTATTCCGCACACATACATACCCGTACGTACGTCTTTGGGCATTTCTACAATGGTATATTTTTGTCTTGCAAATGCATTTCTTTGAACAAGGGAGAGAGACCCTCCGGCGGAAAAATGAGCATGAAATGGAGCAGCTTTTGCATCGGACGATTGATTGAGGAACAGAAGAGACAAAAGATTCCTCGAATGATTGGAAAGAAGGAGCAGAAGAGCCAATTTTCTCTTTCTCTCTCTCAACTGTCCTTTTTCCCTGTTGTCGACACAAAAGTCTGCTCGTGCCATAAAAATCCATGAATTTTGGGCGGGTATGGAATACTAAACGGAGTCCGTGTTCACTGGAATGATTATTGGATGGAACTTGGAGGAGGAAGTGGCGGATTACTCTGCTTCGAAAGGTTGCTGCTATATTTATAAACATCCGCAATCATGGTAATTGCTGGATTGATTTCAAGGCAGGAAGGGATCAAACAATCGCTTGAGTAGGGATTATTATTATCCATATGTCTGATTGGAGATTAGTTTGACATAAATGCGCAATAGAACATCTAATCAATTTTATTGATATGATCTCTCCATTTCAAGGCGATGAAATTGACATCTCGTCCTAGGTACGTAATGCGCCCATTTGTTTACATGTTGTTGTTGTCGTCGTCGTCTCGTTTGCACGTCTGTACGCGAGTCCGTTTAGAAGAAATGCCCTCCCGTCGAGAAAAAGAAGGAGGAGGAGGAGAAAAATGTGGTAGCAAAACTATAGTGGAACTGTTTAATATTCAAAGGCTAGCTGCCGCACTCACTGTGGCTACTGCAGCAGGCCTCCTCCTCCTATACTGGGCTTCTTTCCCTCTTTACCTTGTTTGAAATTCAAGGGCTTCCTTCCTTTTCTTTCTTTTGCAGCTGTCCCAGATCTCGACTTTTTGCAGCTTTTAAAAGTGGGATAAAATGGGATGTGTTGTCGTTCAACCTATAAATGGGTCTTCTTCTCTTCTCCCCACACTCTGAGAGTAAAGGGTTTAAAAGCCAGAGGAGGAGTATAATTGAACCTTAAATCATAAGACTGTGCAAACTTTTCAGAAGGGAAATTGCCTCGGAAAGCTTTTTCTGACGCAAAAAGTAAACTCTGTTACAGAAGAGAGGGACGCACTTTTCAACAATGTAAGCAGGTTTTTTTGCAAATGCATTCGACAAAAAAATTTACCTGCAGTGCCTTTGGGTTTAAATTTACTCTATGGTGACCGCCGTGTCTCTAGCCAATAATAATCAATTGATTGAAAGTACTTTTTCCTTTGGTCTGTAATAAATTGTATCTGATTGTGGTGGTTGGCTGCCTCTTGCTGCCTACTCTACTGCGGTAGTTAATGCACCCAATGAACAAATTGATTTCCTATATGATATTTGGTTGATGAGCTGAAAAGGCAAGTAGTGTTGTGTTGTGGAGTAGACAATCCAAAAATGGGGTCGAGTGGTTTACTCGAATTCCAGTGCACATCATTGAAAGAAAGGAACGCAAGGGATTTTGTAACATCAAATTCCATATGCAATAACAAATCATTAAAATTAAAGCAGTGAAAAGGTCATTTTAATGTGAATAATGATTACATGCCAATTCGAGAATGTCATATGTAAATATTACATTGATAAGAGAAATTATTTAGATTTAGTGAATAAATCTTTTGTGCACTTTCGACAAGAGCAGTGCACGCCCTTCTTTCTAAAGGTCGGTGGCAAGCGGACATCCTTTTCCCTATTTCTTTCTCTCTTCTCTCTGTGGCGGCAAATGGAGTCTCTGGGGAGCAATTTCTTGGCATTCCTTCCTTTTCTTTGGTCCCTATTTCAGCTTTTTGTTTCTCCCTGCATCCCTAAAAGCAAGAACAACAACAACAGGTAGACGGCGGACTACTGCCAGCTAGAGAGCTCAGCATGGACAGCTGCAGACCGAGGTCAGTGAACAACAACAACAGCAGCAAGAAGAAGAAGAAAACAAAGCGAATTGCCGAGGGACTTGTGTCTGTTGCTGCTACACCGGAAAAAGAACAACAACGATCGGACATACAAAGCAGAAAGCTACGCGTATTTTAGAAATGATTGGTAAATCTAATAAATTGATCATTTAAGAGCCATCGGGTCATAATAATATAGGGGCCGTGAATCTATTGAGATGAAGGCCCCCATTTTCTGACTATCGAACCCATTTGACATCAAAGGCATATTCTCCGTTGACCTTTAAACAGCATGCGGACTCTTATGCTTGCTGAACTTGCTTTTTAGATTCCCTGCCTGCTCATGTTCTTCTTCTTCCTCATCATCGTTTTCCTTCTGACTGCAGCAGCAAAAAATCCGCCGTCAACATTTGTATTGACCAAACACACACAGAGGAGGAGGAAGAAAGTTTAATAATTTATTGACCGGGTCCTTGACCGCCGATAATAAACCTTTGTAATCAGAGCTCCTTCTAAACAGTATAAAACGAGCGAACTGCAGTCTAACATGAACATGACCTCTAAAATTAATTATTCAAAGAGTAGAACATAGCGCATTTGAGACTCGCCTTGCATAAAAGTCCAAATGCAAAATACGTGGGGAATATTTTAATTGTGTGTAAAATAAATTTGTTATTAATGGCCTTCTAAACGCTTCTGAACCAACTCTCAACTCTGTAACTGTAAAACTTTAGCATTTTTTCGTCTATATATTTCAGGTGCATCTTCCTTTCTTCCTAAAATAGTCCGCCATGCTCTCTCCAAGTGCAATGTCGCCTTGGCAACTGAGTGAAATTCCTTTCAAAGCTAACTGAATAATGACTTGTTATGTTCTCATCCTTCCTACCTGAGTGAGGTTTGATTGTTTTGACGCATCCTTGGCTACTTGGTTGGACAGCTGGGAGGCGAGGGCTGAGCGAGAGCGGGTCACGGACCGGGCGAGTTTGGCGAATTTGCTCAGGCCGCCAGCAAACAGGAGGTCTGAAAAGAGGAAGGATTATATACCCTTAGGTCAGTTTAGTGTTGCTATAATCACCTTTTGAGTCGTCTTCTATTGGCTGTTTGAGCGCGGTGATGTCTCTGAACGTGCAGAGGAAGAGGACGACGACGTCGCGCTCGTTCTTCACGGGCGAGATCTGGAGGAAGAGCCATAGCGGCGTTCCTGGAAAAGAGGGACAAGGTCAAGGTCATGCGTGCACCCAAAATGAGGCCGAGCTTCTTACTGTTCTTCTTGTAGAGCAGGATCTCAAACTGGTCCTGCTGGTGGTCGTCGAGGGATTGGTCGATCTGGGAGATGGTGCTCTTGTCGGTCAGCTCACCGTACATGAAGCCGACACGACAAGATTTTTGCATCACCTGAGGAAAAATGAAAGAGTTAAAGATCGAGTAACGGACTGAGTCTTCATGTCTCACCTCCGCCCTGTTGTAGCCCGACGTCTTGCAGAAGGACTCATTGCAGTAGACGATCGGGTAGTCGACGATTTGGGCGTTGGCGAGAAGGAAACTCGTATCAGCTGGAAGGGAAAGAAAAGAGAATAATAAAATACCGTTCCTCCGTAAATATGATAGGACCGAAAAGTGAGATAAACGCGATAACTCCCCTTTTACTTTTCATCTGCTCCTCCTCCTCCTCTCCTACCGCCCATAAATAAAAGCCAGCGCAGCAAATTGGTTTGTCAAGAAGGCCTTTACCGTTATTTGCTACATGTCACAGTCAATATTACTCTCTCTCTCTCCCTACCCACACCAGGAAACCAAGCCACCAGTCAGCCACAGCTGAAAGAGGATCGAGAGAAAAGAGGTCTGCTGCTACTATTTAGTATTCATGATGCATTGGGCTCCCTTTTTGCTCACTCGTACTCGTACAGATAGATCCCCTTTAGAGAAAGAAGAATTTTATACAACTTTTTGTTTGCCAAAATGAACTAATATAGGCATACATGGCGCATAATAAAAGTGGAACAAAACACTGTTTTCCTTCTTTTTTCACTGTATGGAATACACAAATAAAGCTGTGAGTACGTGCGCTGCAAAAAGAGCAGTTCTGGAAAGTGTCGACATTTATTCTGGTTCGTATTGATAGCTAGGAAAAAGTTGCCTCCTTTCGATCAGATTGGAACACAATGGGGGAAAAAGTATTTGAAACTGATAAAATTGACTGCTACGCATATTTTGCTTCAATACTTCTAAAAAAAATACAACTAATTGTTACGTGGCGGTGAATAATAATGACTTTTACAAGTGCAGAAAGTTTTCAGTGACAATTAAACTGTACTTTAAGAGAATACATCCAGCATATTTGCTTGTACTTCTGAGTCATAATATTGCTCTATCCCGCATATAAAACGTTTTAATGTCCTTGTGTACCTAGATGGTCGAGTACGGCGACAATTCTTCTTCATGCCTTCCTTCTTTGTCTCCTCAGTTCCCTTTAATCTACCCTAGCCATCCTCCTCTCCCAAAATAAGCGACCTTTTTAACGCCATTACACGCATCCAGCTCGATCCTCCTCCTCCTTTTGAGGACACGATAGTTGCACTCTTGAGAACGTGGAAGAAGCCCTTTCATGTCCGTACTGACTGACCACGGGAAGCAACTGGTGAAGAAGAACAGTTTTTGTTGATCGGTCTCACTTGCGTGACACCTTCAAGAGCGACGAAGGAAAAATAAATAATCGAGTTTTCAGATGGGAACCTGTTGCTGTTCAGAGAAATATATGCCCAACAAAGGGAACAGTACAAAGTTTGAGGGAGCCACCCGTACGCAAATATTGGTAAACCGGGTCCAATAAATTAGACAGTGCGCATGCTCCTCCATGAATATCAATTGCCTTTCAACGTCGAAATTCTTCCTTCAATTTCGATGACAAAGTCATGCAAATAAGCTCTCCTCTCTCCCTTCCAAGTGCTCCGCAAGCTCAATATGCAAATCCCGTTTCTGTTATAAGTGCGAGTATGAGACGAAGAAGGACACATTATTTGCAACCTCACCCGGGCAAAAGTTGCTTCCGCCGCAGGCTTTCTTTAGCACAAAAGCCGTCTTCTCATTTCTGCTCAATCTCACAGGAGACAAACTTCGCTAATACTTGATGTACTTTGCAATTCCCTTGCAAAACTAATGTCAACGTTTTTTTCTTTATGAGTGCAAAAGCAACAGATTGAGTTCAGCTATACTCGTGTCTTTGACTGGACTAGGCCTGAGACCAATATTTTTCCTTCGTTGCTTCTTTGCCATTTTCCGTCTCTGTCTTACCCTGTCTCAGCTGCTCACTTGGCAGCTCATCAATCAAAATGTCTCTCTCTCTTTCTCTTTCTTTCTTTCTTTCTTTCTTTCTTTCTTTCTTAATTTCTTTCTTTCTTTATTTGTTTATTTCTTTATATAATTGTGAGTATATAAATTGATAAATATATAAATAAATAAATATAATTAA